>JAKCPB010001889.1:0-81360 GCA_021442155.1 Cymbidium sinense
TAGCAACAGACGGTTCAGAAGATATTGCATGATCAACTTGCAAAGTGACCAAAAAAATCAACCCACAAGATAAAGAATTTGATGATTAAATAGATGAATATGTAAGTTAGGTAAAAAAATCCCAATGGGAATAATAGGAGACTCTTCATTAATATCAAACATAGGCATCCACTTCAGAATATGCATTTGACAATTAAAATCATAGTAAAAACTTCTAGAAAAAATTATTCTATAATCAAGGTAATTAGAAAGTTTAATCAAACATGTCTTAGATCAGTCAACCCAATAGAAAATGAACTTGATAAATTTAAGCTATTAAAAAAGAACAAATATCTTCCATCTTTGGCCAAAAGGCTGAGGTAATCTTTCAATATCCTCATCTAAAATCATAATTTTGAGTACCTTTAAAAGTCATATGAAGCAAATTCAAAGGAGGCTGGGAGGAATTCTTACAAAAGCCTTTTGAAAGATTTAGTAACAATGGTAATTTAGAAGAAGGATTACCAAAAAATCTAATGCCTAGGATCCATTGGCACATGGGATTTACCCCATCGATTTGAAGAAGCCGATGCCATGAGTCACATCATCATGACAAGAACATGTCGAGATCAGCCCAAAGCTGACAATTTATAAGGAAACCAAGAGAGAAAGCACTCAAAAACTCACCAAGAATGCGAGGGATCCTGAAATTGCTCAATAAGAGGGTTTAGTTTAGTTTTAGGGTTTAGGTTTAGGTTTAGTTTTTATTAGTTATTATTAAATTTTATTAGTTTTAAGTTATTATTAGTTTATTATTAGTATTATGTTTAGTTTAGTTAGTTTAGTTTTAGTTAGGTTATTAGTTTAGTTTTATTAGTTTTAGTTTTATTATTATTATTTTAGTTAGTTGGGGAGTTTAGGTATTTTATTAGTTTATTTAGTTTTTTATTTAGGGGTTTAGTTTATTTTAGTTTATTTTAATTATTATTAGTTAGTTTATTATTATTAGTTAATTAGTTATTTATTTAGTTTTTAGTTAGTATTATTATTTTTGGTTTATTATTATTAGTTTTAGTTAGTTAGTTAATGGTTTAGTTTTAGTTAGTTTGTTAGTTTATTTATTAGTTAATTAGTTGGTTATTAGTTTTATTTTTTAGTTATTTATTTATTTTATAGATTTGTTATGATTAGTTTATTAGGATTAGTTATTTTTATTATTATTATTATTATTTAGTTCATTTTATTATTAGTTGTTTTAGATTAGTTTTAGTTTATTATTATTATTATGTTATTATTATGTTTTTTATTTTAGTTTATTTTATTTAGTTATTAGGGTTTAGTTATTTAGTAATTTATTATTAGTTTTATTATTAGTTTATTATTGTTAGTTTATTAGTTTATAGTTATTAGTTATTATTATTACTATTACTTATTATTAGTTATTGTTATTAGTTTTATTATTATTAGTATTTATTAGGTTTATTATAGTTATTTAGTTTATTTATTAGTTATTAGTTTATATTTATTATTAGTTATTATTAATTTTTAGTTAGTGTTTATTATTTATAATAATTATAGTTTTATCATTTTAGTTTTTATGTTTATTTATTATAGTTTTTTTATTAATTATTATTTAGGTTAGGGTTTAGTTTAGTTAGTATTTTAGTTATTTTACCATTAGTTATTAGTTTATTAGTTTTATTTTGTTTATTATTTATTAGAGTTTAGGTTTATTTATTAATTAGTTTATTTGTTTTAGTTTTTATTTTATTTATTTTATCATTATTAGTTAGTTATTATTTTAGTGTAGTTAATTATTATTAGTTATTTTATATTATTTTATTAGTTTTAGTTAGTTTTATTGGTTTTAGTTTTGTTAGTTTATTTATTATTATTATTTTTAGTTATGGGTTTAGTTTATTAGTTTTATTATTAGTTTTTTAGTTTATTTAGTTTTTATTAGTTATTATTAGTTATTTTGTTTTATTATTATTTTAGTTATTAGTTTTATTATTAGTTTATTTTTTATTTTTTTTTTTTATTATTATTATTATTATTATTATTAATTATTATTTAGTTTATTATTTTGATATAATTTATTTTATTTTATTAATTAATTTTGTTTGTTATTAATTATTATTATTAGTTTTATTATTTAGTTATTATAGTTAGTTTATTATTATTAGTTATTTATTATTTTTTATTAATTTAGTTTTATAGTTTTTTTATTTATTAGTTTATTAGTTTATAATTAGTTAGTTATTATTAATTTTTAGTGTGTTTTATTATTATTTTATTAGTTATTAGTTATTAGTTATTATTATGTTTTATTAGTTAGTTTTATGGTTTATTATTTTTGGTTAGGGTTTAGTTTTAGTTAGTTATTTATTATTTATTATTATAATTAGTTTATTAGTTTAGTTTTAGTGTATTTATTAGGTTTAGTTAATTTTATTAATTAGTTTAGTTTATAGTTAGTTTAGTATTAGTACTTATTCATTTATTATTAGTTATTTTATAGTTTATTATTATTGAGTTTATTTTTTAATTTTATTATTATTATAGTTTTTTAGTATTAGTTTTATTTTTATTTATTTTATAGTTTATTAGTTTTAGTTTAGTTTATTATTAGTTAATTAGTTTTATTATGGTTTAGTTATTATTAGTTATTATTTTAGTTTATTTAGTTTTATTTTAATTATTAGTTTAGTTAGTTATTATTTAGTTTATTTAGTTTTATTATTATTAGTTTATTAATTATTAGTTATAGTTTTAGTTAGTTTTATTATTATTATTATTAGTATTATTATTTTAGTTATTTATTATTATTTATTATTAGTTAGTTTAGTGTTTAGTTTAGTTTAGTTTTATTTATTTATTATTTAGTTTATTATTAATTTTAGTTTATTTTAGTTAGTTTTTTAGTTATGTTTATTATTATTATTGTTTTTTAGTTATTATTTTTTTTTATTATTTTATTATTATTATATTTTATTTGGTTAGTTTTATTTAGTTTTTTTATTATTAATAGATTAGTTTATTTTATTTATTTATTTATTATTTAGTTTGTTTTAGGTTAGTTTTATTTTATTATTACTAGTTTATTAGTTTTATTTTAGTTTAGTTTATTATTAGTTTATTAGTTTGTGTTATTTTATTATTATTTTACTTTTATATTATTTTTATTTTACCATTAATATTTATATTATTATTTAGTTAGTTTTATCAGTATAATTAGTTATTAGTTTTAGTCTTAGTTTTTTTATTATTTATTAGTTTTATTAATTATTTTATTATTTAGTTAGTTTTTATTAGTTATTAGTTACTTTAATTATTTATTAGTTATTAGGTTTAGTTTTGTTATTAATTGGATGTTGTGGTTAGTCATTATTGGCTTATTATCATTTATTTATTTTGTGGGTTAGTGTCAGGCTGGCTCAGTATTTAGGTTTGTTAATGTTCAGGTGTGGTAGGGTTAGTTTAGGTTAGGGTTTGTGGCAAAAGATTTAGGGATTATGGTTTTAAAGAAAAAATTAAGTAAACCTGAAGTATTTTATTTAGTTTATTTTATTTATTTTATTTTATTTATTTTAGTTTCTTTTATTTTTATTTAGGTTTTTTTTATTTAGTTTTATTTTTTATTTTAGTTTTTTTATTTTAGTTTAGGTTTTTTTATTTTAATTTTTATTTTAGTTTTATTTTATTTCTAGTTAATTTTTTATTTTATTTTTTTAGTTCAATTTTATTTTTAGGTTTTAAGTTTATTTTATTTTATGTTTATTTTAAGTTTTATTTTAGGTTTATTTTAGGTTTTATTTTAGTTTATGTTTAGTTTATTTTATATTTTATTTTTTTAGTTTAGTTTAGGTAGGTTTAGTTTTTTAGTTTAGGTTCAGTTTTATTTATTTTAGTTTAGTTTATTTTAGTTTATTTTATTTATTTTATTTGTTTATTTTATTTTATATTAGTTTAGGTTTTTTCTTTAGTTTAGGGTTTATTTTATTTTGTTTATTTTTAGGTTTTATTTTTTTTATTTTAAGTTTTTAGCTTTTATTTTATTTTATTTAGCTTTATTTTATTTTATTATTATTTTATTTTATTTAGTTTTATTCTTTATTTTATTTTAGTTTAGTTTATATTTTTATATATTTATTTTTTTTATTTTAATTTATATCTTTTATTTATCATTTTATTTTATTTAGCCTTTAGGTATATTTTATCTATTTTAGGTTTTTTTAGTTAGGTTTAGGTTTTACAGCCTGGGCCCATGGCAGGGCTCAGGGCCTTGGCTCAGTTTGTGGCCTGGCTGGCCCAGCCTGGGGCCCAGGGCAAGGGCCTGTGGCCTGGCTCAGGGCTAGGGGTCAGCTCATGGCCAGGGCAGTGGCCTCCCTGTGTTTGTGTTTGGGCCCAGGAGCCAGGGCCTGTGGCTTAGCCCAGGTCAGGATGAGTCCCAGGGCCCAGGCCTGTGGCCTGGGCCAGCCTGTGGCCCAGTTTAGTATTAGGGCCCAGGGCCTGTGGCTAGTGGCCTGGGGCCAGGCCCAGTTTAGCCTAGCTAGGATTTGGCTCAGTGGCCTCCCAGGTTTAGGTCAGTGGCCCAGGCCCAGGGCATTTAACCAAGCAAACCAGGGCCTAGCTCATTTTTTATTATTTATTTATATTTTATTTTTATATATTTTTTATTTATCATTAGTCATTTATAGGCCCATATATCTTAGTTATTTATTTAATTTTTAGGTTTTGGTTTATTATTTTATTTTAGTTTATTTCTTTTATTTTATTTTATTATTTTATTTTTAATTTTTTTAGGTTTAGGTTTTATTTTATTTTTTTGGTTTTAGGTTTAAGTTTTTATTTTAGGGTTATTTTTAGGTTTTATTTTTTTTAGTTTAGGTTTAGGTTTATTTTAGTTTTATTTTATTTATTTAGTTTAGGGTTTAGGTTTATTTTATTTTAATTTTTTTTTTATTTATTTTAGTTTAGGTTTAGTTTATTTTATTTTATATATTTTAGTTTTACATTTTTTTAGTTTAGATTTATTTTTTATTTTTTTATTTATTTTAGGTTTTATTTTAGTTTTATTTTTATGTCTAGGTTTTTATTTAGTTTTATTTTATTTTATTTTAGTTTATTTTATTTTATTTTACATTTAGTTTTATTTATTTAGATTTTATTTTAGGTTTATTTTATTTTAGTTTAGTTTGTCTTTATTTATTTTATTTTATTTTAATTTTAATTTTATTTTGTTTTGTTTTAGGTTGTTTAGGTTTAAGTTTAGTTTAGGTTTTAGTATTTTATTTTATTTTATTATTTTTTTATTTTATTTATTTAATTTTAGGCATTTAGGTTTAGGTTTAGGTTTAGGTTTAGGGTTTTTTATGATTTACGCTTTATATTTTAGTTTATGGTTCAAGTTTTAGTTTAGGGTTTAGGTTTTTTTTAACATAGAACAAATTCAGATTCAACATTTCTTCTTTTCAATTTCATCAACCAAGTAACACACAAAGTTTTCTAAGACACAAGTGATGACATAAATAAAAAGTGAGCACGTATAGAGCAAATCAAAAACCTTAGATAACTAGAACCACCTTTGTTGTAAAGACATAGTTTCATAAGCAGTAGATTAGATCGATCGTTCTTCAGTTTCTCTAGTTCCCATCAACCACCCCAAAAGTAGGGATCCACCATCATATCCTGTTCTCCTCCTCCGCACTACCACTGTAACCTCCGCTCCTCACCCTCCATAACCACCACTCGCCACCACCACCTCCATGTCGATCAACACCTCCAGTCCCCACCACCCCACTAACACCCTCCTCCTTCCTCTACAACTAGATCTGAGCAAGGTTGAAGGTAATGTTCCTTTCAACGCTCACCCATTCCAGGGTTTTGGTTTAGTTTAAGTTTAAGTTTTTTGGGTTAGGTTTATTTTTTAATTTATTTAGTTAATTTTGGTTGTTTTGGGTTTGGGGTTGGTTTGGGGTTTAGGGGCTCAGGGTTTGGGTTTAGGGTGGGGTTTAGGGTTTAGTGGTTAGGGTTTTTTGGGGTTTATGCTTTGTGTGGTTTTGTGGTGTGGGTTTAGGTCAGTGGCTCAGGGTTTGGGTGGGTGGGGTTTAGATAGAGTTTGGTTTTTAAGAAAAAGAAGGTCATTTATAGCAGTAATTTTTATTTATTTTAGTTTTCTTTATTTATTTAAGTTTATTTTATTTTTATATTTAGTTTATTTTAGTTTAAGTTTATTTATTTTAGCATAGTTTTATTTTAGTTTATTTAGTTTAGTTTAAATTTATTTTAGTTGAGTTTTATTTTTTATTTTTATAGGTTTAGGTTTGATTTTCTTTTAGTTTAGTTTAGGTTTTATTTTTATTTTTTTTTTTAGGTTTTAGGTTTTATTTTATTTTAGGTTTTATTTTCATTTATGTTTAGATTTATTTTAGTTTATTTTATTTTATTTAGTTTTATTTAGGTTTAGGTTTATTTATTTTAATTTAGTTTATTTTAGTTTAGGTTTAGTTTATTTTATTTTATTTTAGGTTTAGGTTTTTTTATTTTAGTTTAGGGTTTAGGTTTTATTTTTTTATTTATTATGTTATTTTTGGTTTATTTTTAGGTTTATTTTTTATTTTTATTTTATTTTTTTATTTTATTTTTATTTTAATTTAGTTTTTATTTTATTTAGGTTTTAGTTTAGTTTGGTTTTATTTATTTTATTTATTTTAGTTATTTTAGTTTTTATTTTCTTTAGGTTAGGTTTATTTTGTGCTATTATTATCATTTAGGTTTATATCTATTTTATTTAGTTTAGGTGGTCAGTTTAGGTTAGGTCAGCCTTTTTCACCCATAGTCAGGGTCTTGGGCCAGGGCCTAGTCTGGGGCTCATGCCTGGCTTCTAACCCAGTCTAGGGCCCAGGGCTGCCTTAGTCAGGCCAGGCTGGGCCTGGGGCCTGTTTAGGCTCAGCCCTCCACAGTCTTGTGGCTCTTTAAAACGTACTAGTCACTACTCAGGGCCTGGGCCCAGTGGCCTGGCGGCTCAGTGGCCCAGTGGCCCAGGCCTGGCCTGCTTGTGGTTCAGGGCCCAGGGCCTGTGATCTGGCTCAGTTTACCCAGCCTGGTGGCCCAGCCCAGGCCTGGGCCTTATGGCCTTGTTGTGGCCTGGGCCCAGGTCACCCAGAGGTCAGGCCTGTGAGCTTAGGGTCTCAGCCTAGGTCAGTTTTAGTTTTTAGAGCCTAGTGGGGGTTTAGGGTTTAGTAGGGCTAGGGTTAGGGTCAGAGTGGTTGGTTAGGGTAGTTTAGGGTTTAGGGTTTAGGGTGGGTTTTAGGTTTAGTTTGTGGGTTTGGTTTAGGTTTTGTTTTTTTAGGGTTTAGGGTTTAGGTTTTTTGGTTTAGGTTCTAGTTTTAGTTTAGTGTTTAGGGTTTTAGGTTTTTTTAAATAGAGAACAAATTCAAATTCAACATTTTTTCTTGTCGATTTCATCAACCAAGTAACACACCAAGTTTTCTAAGACACAAGTTATGACAGATAAAAAATGAGCACGCATAGAGAAAATAAAAAACCTTAGATAACTAGAACTGTCTCTACTGTAAAGACAAAGTTCCGTAAGCAGATCGGATTGGTCGTTCTTCAGTTTCTCCTATTCCCATCAAAACCACCTCGATCTCTTGTAGGTTTAGGGTTCTAGTTTTAGTTTAGTGTTAAGGGTTTTTGGTTTTTTTTAATAGAGAACAAATTCAGATTCAACATTTATTCTTTTTGATTTCATCAACCAAGTAACACACCAAGTTTTCTAAGACACAAGTGATGACATAGATAAAAAATGAGCATGCATAGGGCAAATCAAAAACCCTAGATAACTAGAACTGTCTCTACTATAAAGACATAGTTCATAAGTAGATCGGATTGGTTGTTCTTCAGTTTCTCTAGTTCCCATCAAAACCACCCTGGCCTCGAGTAGTGGGATCCACTCTCTCCCTCCGCCAATTACCCACGTTATAACCTCCATCGCTTCCTTCCGCCTCCATAACCACACCTTTGCTCCCACCACCTCCATATCCACCAAGACCTTTAGATCCCCACCACCACCACACCTGCCAACTTCACCTCCATTGCGAGATCTAGACTAAGCTGGTTAAATGATGTTTTTTGCCCATCAAGGTTCTCACTCTTAAGGTTTTTTAGGTTTAGGTTTAGTTTAGTTTTAGGTTTAGTTTATTTTAACTTATTTAGTTACTTTAAGTTTAGGTTTGGGTTTGGGGTTTAGGCTTTAGGGTTTAGATTTAGGATTTAGGGTTTAGGGTTTAGGGTTTTAGGGTAGGGTTTAGGGTTTAGGGTTTGTGGGTTTAAGGTTTAGGGTTTTTTTAGGTGTAGTTTTAGGATTTATGGTTTAGGGTTGTAGGTTTAGGGTTTAGGTTTAGGGTTTAGGTTTAGGGTTTATGGTTTTGGGTTTAGGGTTTGGGGTTTGTTTAGGTTTTGGTTTTTTCTTTTTAACAAGGAACAAATTCAGATTCAACATTTCTTCTTTTGATTTCATCAACCAAGTAACACACCAAGTTTTCTAAGACACAAGATATAACATAGATAAAATATGAGCACACATAGAGCAAATCAAAAACACTAGATAACTAGAACCGTCTGTACTGTAAAGACACAATTCCATAAGCAGTAGATCGGATTGGCCATTCTTCAATTTTTCCAGTTCCCATCAGAGCCATCCCAACCTCTCGAGTAGTGGGATCCACCATCGTATCCCTGATCTCTCCCTTCGCCACCACATTGGCTATAACCTCCATTGCTCCTCCCTTCTCCATAACCACCAATGCTCCGACCACCACCTCCATATCCACCAACACCTCCAGATCCTCCACCACCACTACAATAATCGCTGCCTCCCCCTTTGCCTCCACCACTAAGATCTAGACTGAACTTGGTTGACAGTGATGTTCCTTCCATCAAGGTTCTGCTCATTCTTAGGGTTTAGGTTTTTTTTAGGGAAAATTAGAATTTTATTACCATAAAAATAAAGGATACAATGTCCTTAAAAGGGGTAATGCTCAAATTTCTACTACTCACAGAGCTACAAGAAACATAAAATGCTAAACCCCCCATCTAAATACAATGGGAAAAAAATAAAAGAGCAAAAAGAATAGCATAAAAGCAAATGAGAAAATACAAAAAAGGACTAATAAAACTTAAGAAAATAGTAAAAGGACTAGTCAGCAGCAACTCATGATCCCATTGAGAAGGCAAGATAAGCAAGCTCGATATCAGTAGTACTTGAGTTGGTTGAGTAAAGATCATTCAATCTGAGAAGTTCCAACCTACAAAAGAAATTTGCAAAATAGTACAAAGGCAATGGTCATAGCTCAATGAAAAATGATAAAGTAAACAATTTAGAAAGAGCTGAGAAAGAGAAAGTTTGGACTTAGTTTAGATCATCTCAAGGGGAAACAATACATATGAGCATCCAAACTTCATGAGAAGGGTTACAATCATATGCATGCTACCAACTAGAGAGAAGATATGGGGAAACATCAAGGCCATCATATCCAACATACTTGATATAAGCAACCATCCAAGGCAAAATAGTCTATAGTTATGTAGTCCTTGCACCAAAAAAAAAACAAAGAAAAATAGCAGCCTAGCAAATACCCCACCAACCAATACAATAGACCAAACACATAAAGCCATCATCCTAGAAGTTACAGATGGTGGTGGCCCAAGAACCCCAACTATCTCTAGAGCACTAGCAATCCAAATCCAAGGGCAAAACTTCCACCCAAACAACAAAATAGTAGAAGATAAGTAGCACTAGAGAGAGGAAAGCTAAAACATAGAGAGTCCAAGGGTGCAACTAGAAATTACCATCAAAACCACCACCAAGGCAGAAAAAAAAAAGCAAATCCACCATCACCAACCAAGAGGCAAATATCAAGAAACAAGGAGCACCAACTAAACCAAAGGTAGTCAATACCAATAGCCAACATAAAGCTCAAAACACTAAGCCACAGGACAAGCATCCAAGGCAAGATAGTAGCCATAAAAACCCCTCAAGTAGCCAAACCCCAACAACAAGTCCTAAAATAGGACCAAAAAACCCACAAGAGCTCATATCCTCCACCAACAAAATAGCCAATAAAATAACCCAGGCTAGCAGCCAATAGGATGAGCAGCGGGTGAAGTCAAAGCAGCAGGAAAACCAACACCCAAACTGGGAAGCAAAAATAAAGGAAAAATAGCTACACCCAAGAGAGGATAACCAACCTAGGAGCAGACCAGAAACCCAACTAAAAGAGCCCAACCATCCAACACAGCCAACACATCCACCTAGCCAACCAACCCAGCCAGCCAAAATAGCCAACTAGCCTAGTCAGCCAACAAAACCAACCTGCAGATAGAGCCAATATAGAGCCAAAAAGAAAGAAAAGAACAACAACAGACAAAGCCACAACCCACATGGAGATCTCCAAAATAACCAAGAAACAAATGGTAGTCACCCAGCCAATTTAAAAAATGCCAAGGAGGACCACCCAACCATAAGCAGCAAAATTGTAAAGAAAGGAATAAGGCTAGAGGCAAACAAAATCCCTTCCAAATCCCAAAGAGCAGACAATCACTATAAAGGAGAAAATGGGGAGATAATAACCACATAATAGCTAACTCCAATTCACAAGGAAGATAGAACCAACTAGTAGTAACCTCCAATCCAAACCAAGATTGGAGAACAATAACCATCAAAAAACCCAAAACTAAGCCAAGATAAAAGAGGCCAACAGCAGCCATGAAAAAATAACCACCCAAAATAGCCATGTAGATGAAAGAAATAAATAGCAGCAACCAGAAGAACCAACCATAGCATTTGCAAATATAATTCGAAAAAGGCCACAACCATCCAAAACAAGAGGCAAACCAAACATTCATTGGTAAAAGGGTAGGCTAAAATTTGGCACAAGCACAACCCAGCAGAAGACACAAAGCATGAGACATAGAAAGAAAACCACCGGCTCAAAGAATAGGGAAACCAATTAAAACCAGCACCACTATGACCCAAAAAAAGGTCAGGTAAGTATAGAACGGGGTTTAAGTATTGAAAGAAACTCAACAAAAGCCACTTCCTAGTGAGGGGAGCATAAAAAAACCAAAAAAAAATAGACTGAATAAAACCACCATAGCAAATGATCAACAAAAGAGCATAAAGTTCAAATCTGATTTAAGAAAGTCCAGTGTTATCCACACTAGACCATACAGATGCTTAGGTAAGCTATGGTTATCAAATAAAGTGAGCTCATTTAATTCCCTCCCAAATTAGCCAGAAATCAAAAGCATTACCTTCATGAGGAATGTGAGAAATTTTGTAGCAAACTTGAGAAAGAAGCTTTATAGTGTGATTAAGAAGATAAAATAAGTCAACATTTCATTATTATTATTGAGAATATCAAGTAAAAGAAGTGCATTAACTTCAATCCAAATATTTTAGAGGCCTTTGCTTAAACAAATATCAATAGCTTTGTTAATAGTCATGAGTTCAGCATAAATAACAGAACAAGCTTTGAAGGGGTAGGCAAAAACACAAATGACAGTGCCTTTAGAATCCCTAAGAATTCCACCACAGCCATATTTGTTTGGGGAAAGAACCATAGTATTGATCTTAATAGAATTTTTTTAAGCTTAATCCAATGTATAATCCTTATACTTGTAGGAAGGATCATCATGTAAAGTGTTACCCAATTTTTTAGCCACAAATTTATAACCTCTAAAGTAAAAATTGCTAGTTGTTTGCATTAAACAAAGCAAGATTTTTTTTTTTAGTTCTAGCAAGGATCCTTTTATGGTTCACAAGGATGCCACGATATTTAGCATCATTTCTATCCATCCAAATGAACCAAATAAGGGTAATAGTAATAAAAGCTTTGATATGACCTTTCACAGTTTTATGAAAACAAACTTCAAGAAGTTGATATAATGAAAGGGAGCTGTGAAAATAGTTAGTGTTAAATAAATCATCATATCGTATCCAAAGTTTTGAAATAATAGCACCATTGGAAAAATCATGATTAACATTTTCAGTATGAAATCAACAATAGCACTTAGCAAGTAAGTAACCTTTTAAGCCAAAGAAAT
This sequence comes from Cymbidium sinense, assembly GCA_021442155.1. Taxonomy (NCBI): domain Eukaryota; kingdom Viridiplantae; phylum Streptophyta; class Magnoliopsida; order Asparagales; family Orchidaceae; genus Cymbidium; species Cymbidium sinense. Next base: position 12,091 of record JAKCPB010001889.1, read on the forward strand.
CAACGATGAAGATATTCAAAATCATCCAAGCTAAAACTAAATAAAAAATGGGAATGATATTTTTCCAAAGTTTAATGATAAAATTAGAGGTATTCTATTTATTTATTATAAAATTCTAAACAACTTTAAGAATTAAATCACCATTGTAAGAGAGATTGAAAAGTATTTGACCCAGTTTATTAGAAAAGATAGCGATGTTGCAAAACTTGTCAAAATAGAAATCAATATAGTTCTCAAGTTTGTTTTCATTCCAATTATTATTAAGCTAGGGTTGTAGGTTTAGTGTTGTAGGTTTAGGGTTAGTTTTGGGTTGTGGTTTATGGTTTAGGGTTTAGGATTTAGGGTTTAAGGTTTTTTTTAAATTTAAACCTAGGTTTAGTTTATTTTATATTTAGTTTATTACTTATTTATTTAGGGTTTAGGGTTTAGTTTAGGTTTAGGGTTTAGAGTTTAGGGTTTAGAGTGTTAGGGTTTAGGGTTTAAAGTTTAGGGTTTAGGTTTAGGTTTTGGTTTAGGTTTAGGTTTTGGTTTTTTTAATAGAGAACAAATTCATATTCAACATTTCTTCTTTTGATTTCATCAACCAAGTAACATGAAGTTTTCTAAGACATGTTTATATAGATAAAAAATGAGCACATAGAGAATAAAAATTCCTAGATAACTAGAACCATCTCTACTATAAAGACACAGTTCCATAAGCAGTAGATCAGATTGACCATTCTTTAGTTTCTCTAGTTCCCATCAGAACCACCCTAACCTTTAAAGTAGTGGGATCCACCATCATATCCTGATTCTCACCCTCCACCACCACCACAGCTATAACCTTCATCACTCCTCACACCTTCATAACCACCATTGCTTTGAGCACCACCTCGATGTCAATCAGCACCTCCAGATGCCCCAGCACCACTACGATAATCACTACATCCGCCTTTGCCTCCACTGCCAGATCTAGACTAAGCCTAGTTGATGGTGATGTTTTTGCCGTCAAGGTTCTACCCATTCATAGGGTTTAGGTTTTTTTTAAGGAAAGTTAGAATAATATTACCATAAAAATAAAGGATACAATGTCCTTAATAGGGGTAAAGCTTAAATTACTACTGCTCATAGAGCTATAAGAAATCTAAAGAGCTAAACTACCATCTAAGTATAATGACAAAAAAAAAAAAAAAATAGAAAATGCAACAATATAAAAGCAAATGAGAAAAAACACAAAAAAGACTAATAAAACATAAGAAAATATTAAAAGGACTAGTCAATTAGCTCATGATCCCTTTGAGAAGGGAACATAAGGAAGATCCACATCAACAGTTCTTGAGTTGGTTGAGTAAAGATCATTCCATCTGTGAAGTTCCAACTTGCAAAAGAAATTTGTAAAACACTACAAAGGCAATGGTCATAGCTCATGGGAAAATGATAAAGTAAACAATTTAGAATGAGCTGAGAAAGAGAAGGCTCAGGCTCAGTTAAGATCATCTCAAGGAGGAACAATACATATGAGTATCTAAACTTCATGAGAAGGGTTACAATCATATGCATGCTACCAACCAAAGAGAAGATATGGGGAAACATTAAGGCCAACATAGCCAGCATACCTACAATAAGCAACCATCCAAGGCAAAATAATCCATTGTGATCCAGTTCCTACACAAAAAAAATAAATAGAGAAAATAGCCAAAAACCAAGAATTAACCCACCAACCAAAACCCACAATAGACTAAACACATCAAGCCAGATCCTAGATGTTATAGTAGGGTCAGTGGCTAAGAACAACCCATAACTATTTCAAGAGCACTAGCAATCCAAATCCTAGGGCAAAATCTCCACCCAAATAGCAAAATAGTAGAAGATAAGCAGACCAGAGAGGAAAGGCATAGCATAGAGACCAAGAGGGCATCCATAAATTACCATCAAAACCACCACCAAGGCAAGAAAAAGGAAAGCAAATCCACCATCACCAACTAAGAGGCAAATATCAAGAAATAAGGAGAGCAACTAAACTAATGGGAGTCAATACTAATACAACATAAAGCCCAACACACCAAGCCATGGCACAAGCATCCGGCAAGATAATAGCCACAAAAAAAAACCCTCAAGCCAACCCTCAACAATAAGTCCTAAAATAAGACCAAAAAAAATGATAAGAGCTCATATCCTCCACCCACAAAATAGCCACTAAAACTACCCAGGCCAATAACTAATAGGATGAGGGAAAACCAACACCAAATCGGGAAGCAAGAACAAAGGAAAAATATGCACTAAGAGAGGATAACCAACCAAGCATACCAAAACCCAACCAAAGGAACTCAACCAAAAGCACCTAAACTAACCATCAAACACACCAACACATCCACCCAACCAACCTGCCAAAAATAACCAATCAACCAAGACAACAAATAAAACCAACCAATAGATAGAGCCAATACAGAGCCTAAAATAAGAGAAAAGAACAACAATAGACAAAGCCACAACCAACATTAAAATCTCCAAAATTAATAAGAAAAAAATGGTAGTCACCCAGCCAAACTATAAAAGGCCAAGGAGGACCAACCAACCATAAGCAGCAAAACTGTAAAGAAAGGAACAAGGCCAGAGGCAAATAAAACCCCTTCCAAATCCCAAAGAGTAGACAGTCACTACAAAGGAGAAAATGGGGAGACAACAACCATAGAACAACTAACTCCAATTCACAAGGTAGATGGAACCAACCAGCAGAAACCTTTAAGCTAAACTAGGAAAGGAGAATAAGAGCCACCAAAAAAAAATACAAAAATAAGCCAAGCCATAAGAGGCCAACAACAGCCAAAAAAATATAACCACCCAAAACTTCCTGGTAGATGAAAGAAACAAATAGCAGCAACCAGTAGAACTAATCATAACATCTATTAATTCAATTCAAAAAAGGCCCCAGCTAGCCAAACCTAGAAACAAACCCAACATTCATTAATAAAAGGGGTAGGGCAAAATCTGGCACAATCACAACCAAATAAGAGACACGAAGCATGAGCTACAAAATAAAAACCACCAGGCTCAGAGGATAGGGAAACCAATTAAAAATAGCACCACAATGACCCAAAAATAGGTCAGGCAAGTATATAATGGGGTAAAGAGGAAGGGGTGTGAGTATAGAAATAAACTTAGAAAAGACCACTTTCGAGTGAGGGGAGAACAAAAACAACAATAAAAGATAGACTTAATAAAACCACCATAGCAAAAGATCAATAAAAGAGCAGAAGGTTAAAATCTGAGGTAAGGTAGTCTAGTGCTATCCAGATTGACCAGACCACACAGATGCTTAGGTAGGCTATAGTTATCAAATAAAGTGAGCTCATTTAATTCCCCTCCCAAATTATCTAGGAAATCTGCACAAGCATTACCTTCATGAAGAATGTGTGAAATTTTGTAGCAGACTTGAGAAAGAAGCTTTTTAGTGAGATTAAAAGATAAAATAAGTCAGCATTTCCCATTTTTTTTTATTATTGAGAATATCAAGTAAAATAAAAGCATCAAATTCAATCTAAATATTAAAGAGGCCTTTACTTAAACAAATATCAATAGCGTTGTTAACATCCATGACTTCAGCATAAATAATAGAATAAGCTTTGACGGGGTAGGCAAAAGCACAAATGTCAGTGCCTTTAGAATCCTTAAGAATTCCACCATAGCCATATTTGGTTGGGGAAACAGAACCATCAGTATTTATCTTAATAGAATTTATCTTATGCTTAATCCAATGTATAATCCTAATAGTCTTGTAGGAAGGAACATCATGCAAAGTGATACCCAATTTTTTAGCCACAAATTTATAACCTCTAAAGTGAAAATTGCTAATTAAATTTGCATTAAACATAGCATGAATTTTTTCTTTTGTTCTAACAAGGATACTTTTATGGTTCATAGGGATGACATAATATTTAGCATCATTTCTGTCCATCCAAATGAACCAAATAAGGCTAATAGCAATTAAAACTTTGATATGACCTTTCATAATTTTAAGGAAATAAACTTCAAGAAGTTGATATAATGAAAGAGAGCCATGAGAATAGTTAGTGTTAAATAAATCATCATACCATATCCAAAGTTTGGGTGTAATAGCACTATTAACAAAAACATGATTAACATTTTCAATATGAAAGCAACAATAGTAGTTAAAAGGTAAGTAAAACTCTTTAAGCTAGAGCAAGGAATCAATCAGGATGAAGTTATTAAAAATTCTCCATGCTAAAATTGAATAAGAAATGAGAATGATATTGTTCCAAAGTTTAATGAAACATTAAAGGTGTTCTATTTATTTTTAATTAAATTCCAAACCCCTTTAAGAATGAAATCACCATTATAAGAGAGCTTGAAAAGGATTTGATCTAGTTTATTAGAAAAGATAATGATGTTGCAAATCTTGGCAAAAAATAGAAATAGAAATTTAGTTCTCAAGTTTGTTTTCATTCCAATTATTAAAGCCAGGTTTTAGTGTAGAGATTTAGGGTTTAGGATTTAGGGTTTAAGGTTTATTTTTAAATTAAATAAATTGGTAGGTTTAAGTTTATTTAGTATATTAAGTTTATTTTTATTTAAAGTTTAACATTTAGTTTAGGTTGTGTGGTTTTAGGGTTTAGGGTTTAGGGTTTAAGGTTTAGGGTTTATGGTTTTAGGGTTTAGGGTTTAGGGTTTAGGGTTTTAGGGTTTAGGGTTTAGGTTTGTGGGTTTAGGGTTTAGGGTTTAGGTTTTTAGTTTAGGGTTCAAGTTTTAGTTTAGGGTTTAAGATTTTATTTTTTTTAATAGAGAACAAATTCAGATTCAGCATTTCTTATTTTTGATTTCATCGACCAAGTAACACACCAAGTTTTCTAAGACACAAGCGACAACATAGATCAAAATGAGCACACATAGAGCAAATCAAAACCCTATAACTAGAACTGCCTCTACTATAATGAGAGTTCCATAAGTAGATTGATTCTTCGCTTTGTCTAGTTCCCATCAATCACCCCGCCTCTCGAGTAGGGATCCACCATCATATCCCGATGTCTCCACCACCACACAGCTTGTAACCTGCCGCTCCTCCCCCTCCATAACCACCACTCCCACCACCTCCATATATCAAGTTTCCAAATCCCCACCACCACTATGATAATCTTCCTCCACATTCTCCATCGCTTATTTATCTTTTTTATTTATGATATTCCTACCATCAAGATTTGCCATTCTAGGGTTTAGGTTTCTTATGTTTTATGGTTTATTTTATTTTAATTTATTTAGTTACTTTAGGTTTAGGTTTTTTAGATTTGGGGTTTAGGGTTTAAGGTTTGTGGTTTGTGGGTTTTAAGTTTGGGTTTAGGTTTTGGGTTTATTTTTTAGGTTTTTAAGGTTTTTTTTTTAGGGTTTAAGGTTTAGGGTTTAGATTGTAGGTTTAGGTTTAGTATAGAATTTATGGTTTAAAATTTTAATTAAGTAGGTAGATTTAAGTTTATTTAGTTCATTTAGTTTATTTTAATTTATTTTATTTTTTTTATTTTATTTAGTTTATTTATTTTATTTAATTGAGTTTACTTATTTTAAGTAGATTTATTTTAGTTTAGGGTTTTATATTTGTTTACTTTTTTTAGGTTTTGGTTTATTTTAAGTACATGTTTTATTTATTTTAGTTTAGGTTTAGGTTTATTTAATTTTATTTATTTTATTTTTATTTTTAGTTTTTTTTAGTTTATGGTTTAGGTTTTATTTACTATTTTTATGTTTAATTTTAGGTTTAATTTGTAGGTTTAGGTTTTTATTTAGTTTTTATTTTATTTTACCTTAGGTTTATTTTTTTAATTTTAAGTTTAGTTTTTATTTTATTTGGGTTTTTTATTTTTTTTAGTTTAGTTTAGGTTTTTATTAATTTAATTTTGTTTAGTTTTTTATTTTTTATTTATTTTTTCTTTTTTGGTTTATTTAGGTTTAGGTTTATGTTTAGTTTATGTTTTTATTTTATTTTAATTTTTTTACTTTATTTGGTTTTAAGTTATTTTTTTTTTTATTTTATTTAGTATAGTTTAGGTTTTATTTTAGGGTTTATTTTAGCGTTAGTTTAGTTTAGTTTTGGGATTATGGTTTAGGTTTTAGGTTTAGGGTTTTAGTTTTATTTTTTTAATAACAAATTCATATTTAACATTTCTTCTTTTGATTCAACCAAGTAACACAACGAGTTTTCTAAGGCACAAGTGATAACATAGATCAAAATGTGCATAGAGATCAAAAACCTAAAACTAGTTTCTAGTGTAAAGACATATAGATTTCATTCTTCAATTTTAATTTTATTTAGGTTTTCATTTTTTAGGTTTATTTTATTTTATTTATTTGTGTTATTTATTTTATTTTATTTATGTTTATTAGTTTATTTTATTTTATTTTTAGCTTAGGTTTTAGTTTAGGTTTTATTTCATTTTATTTTAAATTTATTTAGGTTTAGGTTTTATATAATTTATTTTTAAGTTTTTTTTTTTTAGGCCAGATGTAGTTTTGTTTTAGGGTTTAGGGTTTAGGTCATTGTGGTAGGGTTTAGGTTGTGGTTAGTAGGTGTTTAGGTAGGTTTAGATTTTAGCTCAGGGTTTTGGATTTAAGGTTTATTTTGGGTTTAGGGTTTAGGTTTGTGGTTTAGGTTTGTAGGTTTTATGTTATTTTAGTTTAGCATTATTTAGGATTTTTTTTTTCAACTAAGTAAACCAGGTTTAGTTATTTAGTTATTTATTATTTTAGTTTATTTTATTTTTTCTTTTATTTAGGTTTATTTTTATTTTATTTAGTTTAGTTTATTTATTTTAGGTTTATTTAATATAGTTAGGTTTTTTATTTTATTTACTTTGGTTTAGGTATTTATTTTATAATTTGTTTATATTTTTATTTTATTTTAGGTTTAGGTTTTATTTTATTTTATTTAGTTTAGGTTTTTTATTTTACTAGGGTTTAGATTTTATTTTTAATTTATTTTAGGTTTATTTTATAAGTTTAAGTTTTTTATTTAGTTTTTATTTTGTTTTATTTTAGGTTTATTTTATTTTTATTTCATGTTTACTTTTTATTTTATTTAGGTTTTTTTAGGTTTATTTTATTTTATTTAGTTTTTATTTTTGTTTATTTTAGTTTAGTTTTATTTCATTTTATTTTATTTTATGTTTATTTAGTTTAGGTTTTAGTTTATTTATTTTATTTATTTATTATTTTAATATTTATTTATTTAGTTTTGTGGTTTTATTATTTTATTTTTATTTTATTTATTTAGTATTTTATTTTTTTTAAGGGTTTGTGGGTTTAAGGTCATTTATGGTTTTTTAGGGTTTAGGTTTGGGTTTTTTGTGGTTTAGGGTTTGTGGATTTTAGGGTTTATTTTATGCTTTAGGGTTTATTTTTAGGGTTTAGAATTTTATGGTTTAGGTTTAGGATTTAGGTTTTGGATTAAGGTTTAGTTTTAGTTTAGTTTTAGGTTTATTTATTTTATTTAGTTTAATTTAGTTTAAGTTTTATTTTATTTAATATTTTATTATTTCTTTATTTTAGGTTTTTTTTTTTATTTTGGTTTTATTTTATTTATTTTTAGGTTTTATTTTTAGGTTTAGTTTTTAGATTTAAATTTTTATTTATTTTTTATTTTATTTTAGTTTTATTTTAGGTTTATTTTATTTTTATTTTATGTATAGTTTTGTTTATTTAGGTTTATTCATTTATTTTTAATTTTATTATATTTTATTTATTTATCTTAGTTTAATTTAGGTTTAGGTTTATTTTTATTTTATTTATTTTTTGTAGTTTTATTTTATTTATTTATTTTATATTTATATGTTTATTTTATGTAGTTTTAGGTTTTGGGGATCTTTAGGGTAGGATCTTTAGTTAGTTTGGGTCAGGGCTCAGTGGGTTTAGTTTTAAGGTTGTGGTCAGTGGTAAAGTGTAGGGTTTGTGTCAATAGGGAGGTTAGTGAGGTTTAAGTGGAGTAGGGTTAGGTTTATTTTTTGGGAGGGTTAGGGTCAGTGGGTTTTAGGGCCTGTGGCTCAGTTTAGGGCCTTTGTATGGAGGGTTTTGGTAGGGTTTTAGGGTTTATTTAGGGTGAGAGTATAGTTTAGGTGTGGTGTTTTAGGTTAGTTTTAGTAGATTAAAGTTTAATTTTAAAATTTTATTTTAAACCATAAACTCAGAGGGTTTAGGTTTATTTAGTTTATTTTATTTTATTTATTTTTTTTCTATTTAGGTATATTTTATTTTTTTATTTAGTTTAGTTTATTTATTTTAGTTTAGGTTTTTATTTTAGTTTATTTTTAGGTTTTGGTTTTGGTTTATGTTTATATTTTTAGGTTAGTTTAAATTTTTAACTTATTTTTTAGGTTTAAGTTTTATATTTTATTTTTAGGTATAGGTTTAAATTTTTATTTAAATTTTTTATGTTTAGGTTTTATGTTTTTATTTTAGGTTTATTTTTAGATTTTATTTTTTACTTTAGGTTTAGGTTTACGTTTAATTTAATTTATTTTATTTAGTTTAGGTTTAGCTTGAGGTTTAGTTTATTTTAGGATTAGGTTTAGTCTTATTTATTTTAGTTTAGTTTAATTTAGCTTAGGTTAGTTTATTTTATTTTATTTTAGGTTTAGGTTTTTTTTAAAGTATGGGTTTAGGTTTATTTTGTATTTAGTTTAAATTTTAATGTTTAGGTTTATTTTTTAGATTTAGGTTTTAATTTAATCTTTATTTTATTTTATTTTAGGTTTATTTTATTTTTATTTTAGGTTTAGTTTTTATTTTATTTAGATTTTTATTTTTTAGTTTAGTTTAGCTTTTTATTAATTTTATTTTAGTTTAGTTTTTATTAATTATTTTATTTTCTTTTTAAGTTTATGTTTTAGTTTATGTTTTTATTTTATTTTATTTATTTTATTTAATTTTAGTTTATGTTTTTTCATTTATTTTATTTTTAGGTTTTATTTAGTTTAGGTTCAAGTTTATGGTTTAGGGTTTAGGGTTTAGGGTTAGTTTAGTATTTAAGGTTTAGGGTTTAGGGTTTGGGGTTTAAGGTTTAGGGTTTAGGGTTTTTATTTTTTTGGCATAGGATTTAGGGTTTAGGTTTGGGTTTAGTGTTTAGGGGGAGCTGGGTTTTATATTTTTTAGGATTAAGGTTTAGGTTTTAGGGTTTATGGTTTAGGGTTTAGGGTTTAGGTTTTAGGATTAGGGTTTATATTTTAATTTATGGTTTAGGGTTTATGGTATTTTTTTTAACAGAGAACAAATTTAGATTCAATATTTCTTCTTTTCGATTTCGTCAACCAAGTATCAAACTACAGAAGTGAGGTAATCAAATGACCTCCTTGGGGCTAACTAAAGCCTCGTGTTCCCAGGATTTCCAGACTATATACCCCTTACCATTCAATCTTATATAAATCAACACATGAATAGGAGAATGAGTATTCAAAATTCATACACTTAAGCTATAATCACATGCATTTCTTATGTATTTATAACTAGGATCATAACACAAATTATTATTCATTTATAAGAAAAATACATTTGATTTAATAGTGATAATAGCCACATATATTAAATTAAATCAACACATGCAAGTTTACATAAAGGAAATCCATTTTATTTTACTTGATTTTGAAAATATGGATGCATGTATTCAAATGACATACCAAATTTAACAAGATTGGAAAGAGGATAATCAAATATAAGCATGTGATTCATTCAACCAAACTAGTTCTTAAGGACAATCAAATCAAATAAGATTATTTAAAGCAAACCAAAGCTTTTTTATTAATTAAGTTTTGGATTTGATTTGATTTAAAGAGGAGAAGAGAAATCATCACCTATTATTTTAAACCCATTCCCACATTAGTGATTTAATTTAATTTAAGGAAATGTAATTAAGTTGAGTTTATGGGTTAAGTTGAACCCTTAATTAAATTTAATTACCCTTACCTATGTCACCTTAAAGTAATTAACTAAATAATTAAGAGCCAACATGATATGCATGGAAAATAAACTTGTAGTGATCCTAGGAAAAAAAAGGGGCCTAATGCAATTGGCTCATGATAAATTTGATTAAAGGACTTAATTAATTAAACTCCTTTACGATTTTCCCACACATGTGGAGTAACCATAATTTCATTAAACTCCTTTATGTTATTAAACACCCAAGGATCTACCCCATGATTTAATTAATTAAGGTCTGATGTTATCATAATTTCAATTTGATTAAGTGATTTAATTAAGTTAAATCATAATTTCATTTTTAAAAAAGGGTGAAATGAACTTAGGAAATGGGGTCCCAACCCTATTCCTTAGTTCACTTACTGTCGAACAAAGATAAATAAATTTAATTATCTAATTTATTACTGTTCATGTTATTAATTAATCATTAATTAACTTAAAAGAGTAGTTAAGGTTTAATTAGTCAATTTTCCTAATTATGTGAGCAATAAATCCCAAGAAAATCATGGGAGTCATAGATCATCCCATTAAATTAACCCACAAAATTTGGGATTAATTTCTCAACTAATTCATAAGTAATTAAGCTAATAAATTTTGTAATTAAACTTTAATTACTATTCAAAATTAGTTAAATCATTTTAATTAATCCTCAAAATACCTTAAAATGAGTATTTATTTGCATTATTTTGATTTCTATATGATGTTATATGATTTTAGAAGTTTCAACCATTAAAAATGAATAATTAAGCCTAGTTAAAGCCTAATCTATTTGGCCATGTACGATGCGGTGCACTTTCCACGGATGAATGGCTACTTAAAACTTATCTAACTCAGCGCCGATGAGGAAGTGGAGGACTTGCTTTCTCGTCCACTGTCCGATCTAAGATCAAATAGCTTTGATTAATCCCATAGCTTAATAGGATTAAATCAGATCGTTCTAGTGGATCTAATCATGACCGTTCATTTCAATCACGCAAAACAAATGGTGCGTGATCTAACATCACGCAAGTGAGGGAGAATAGAGTCCATCCTACATTGCTCACTTGATCCAAGCTTACTCAAGCTCGGATCAACTCCAAAAGGATCCCACACGTTCACCACATCTATCGGAGGGGATCCAATGGTCAAGATCACACGAGATGCAAGTTTTCATCAAAAAGCTTCAACCCATTTTTGCCTAAGGAACAATTTTGGAAGCATACCTCACCAGAGCTCAACACTAGTGGCTCGAACGATTGAGGAAGCTTCATCTAGTGGAGATGAAGCCCTATTGAGAAGCAATTGGATCAATCCCTTGATGTTCACTGGGAAGGCCATGAAGTAATGATTTGGAGCACAGCTTTGATTGAAGTCGCACCTCCGGTTCTTGCAAATCTTGGGAGATGATTCATTCTTGCCCAATGAGGCCTAGGGAAGGACTGTGCAAAGTTAATTTAAGTTTGATGGAGAAATGGGAAAGTTAGGTCAGAAATGGAAGTGTCATATTTTAGGATGGACGAGAATGGCATTTTTCAATCGAAGAATGAGTTGGGAGCTTAGGGAATGGCTTTAGCGGGTTGTCTTGGGTAGCTAGGGCTCTAAGAAAATTTTATGTGTATTTCTGGAAAGAGGGTGTATACCCCCTTCATCTTTATCGGACTATGGATGAGTTTTCTAGTGACCTTCACCATCTCGTGAGTCATGCTAGGTTTAGGGATTATCATTTATGGTTTATGATTTAGGTTAGGGATAGGGTTTAGTGTTTAGGGTTTAGTTTAGGGATGGTAAAGATTTAGGGTTAGTTTAGGGTTTAGGGGTCAGTTAGGTAGTTAGTTTAGGATTTGCCATGCTTTGTGGTCTTAGAATTAGGTTGGGTTAAGGTTTAGGGTTTTAAAATTAACCAAACCAATAGGTTTAGGTTATTTTGTTTATTTTATGTTAGCTTTTATTTTATTTATATTTTAGGGTTTAGGTTTAGGGCCAGGTTTAGACTTTAAGGTTTAAACTTTATTTGGCTTTGGTATAGTGTTTTTAGTAGGTTAGGTTTTGGATTAGTGTTGGGTAGCATTTATGGTTTAGTTAGGTGGTGGTGGGCTAGTATTTTAGGTTAAGGTGTGGTTTAGGGTATAGCTCAGGGTTAAGGCTTTATTTTAGGTTGAGGGTTTTTTAGTTTATTTAGGTTTTTTTAGGTTCAGTTTAGGAATTATTTATTTAGGTATTCTTTAAAAGTTTGTTTAGTTTATTTTTTTCATTTTATTTATTTTACATTTTATGTTTAGGTTTAGTTTATATTATTTTAGTTTATCTTTTTTATTTTTTATTTTTAAGTTTAGGTTTAGGTTTTATATTTATTTTTTAAGGTAAAGATTTAGGTTTTATTTTAGGTATATTTTAGGTTTTATTTTAGTTTAGGTTTAGGTTTATTTTAGTTTTTTATTTTATTTAGTTTAGGGTTTATTAGGTTTTATTTATTCTAGTTTATTTTTATTTAGGTTTAGGTTTATTTAATTTTATTTTTTAGGTTTAGGCTTTTTTTAGTTTAATATTTAGGTTTTATTTCTTTATTTATTTTTAGGTTTTATTTTAGTTTATATTTGATTTCATTTTATTTTTTATTTTTTTTTGGTCCATTTTTTATTTTTTATTTTATTTTATTTTAATTAGGTTTTATTATATTATTTTATAGTTTAGTTTAGATTTTATTTTATTTAATTTTAATTTTAGGTTTAGTTTTAGGTTTTAGTTTTAATTTTATTTAATTTTTTATTTTATTTATGTTTAAGTTTTTTTATTTTTTATTTTTTTATTTTATTTAGGTTTAGTTTTAGGTTTAGGATTAGGGTTTAGGGTTTAGAGTAGGGTTTGGGGTTTTTGGTTTATTTTGGTAGTGGTCAGTGAAGTCAGGTTTAGGTTCAGTTTATTAGTTTAGGGTCAGGGTTTAGGTTAGTTAGGTTTATGGTTTAGGTTTTTTTTAAAAAAAAAAGTAAACCAGTAGGTTAGGTTTATTTAGTTTATTTATTTTTATTTATTTTAATTTATTTATTTTTATTTATTTAAATCCATTTTATTTTATTTAATTTTATTTTATTTTGTTTTTATTCTGCTTTAGGTCTTTATTTTAGTTTATCTTTTATTTAGCTTTATGTTTATTTTATGAGTTTTATTTATTTTATGTCTTAGTTGTGCCTTTTAGCCTTGTGGCTCAGGCTCAGTGGTTTAAGGTAGGTCAGGATCTGTGGTTGGCTCAGGGTTGGCTCAGTTTTATGGCTCAAAGCCTATGGTCTGTGGCTTTCAGTCAGTTTAGGGCCTGGGTTCAGTTAGATTTGGCTCAGTGGAGTACCATTTAGCATCAGTAGTTTTATGGCTCAGGCCCATGGCCAGGGTCAGGTCAGTTAGGGTTTAGTGGTAGGCCTAGTGTGGGCCCATATTAGTTTTAGGTGTATTTGTGGCCTGTTTTGGAGGGCTCAGCAAGGTTTTGTGGTTAGGCTTCATTCAGGTTTTATTTATTTAGTTTTTTTAAAGGTTTATTTATTATTTTTTTTTAAAGTTTATTTAGTTTTTTCTTTAACTTATTTTATTTTTTTATTTTTGAGGTTTATGTTTTTTATTTATTATTTAATTTATTTTTATAGGTTTAGGTTTTATTTTATTTTTTAGGTTTAAGATTTTCTTTATTTTTAGATTTTTTATAGTCATGTATATTTTAGTTTATTTTATTTTATTTAGTTTAGTGGTAGTTTAGGTTTTATTTATCTAGTTCATTTTATTTAGAATTAGGTTTATTTTATTTTATTATCTAGGTTTATTCTTTAGTTTAACATTTAAGTTTCATTTCTTTATTTATTTTATGTTTATTTTTTTTAGGTTTGATTTTATTTTGTTTTATTATTATTTTATTTTTTTTTTTTTATTTTCATTTAGTTTTATTTTATTTAAGTTTTATTTTATGATTTATTTTATTTTATAGTTTAGTTTAGGTTTTTATTTATTTTGTTAGTTTAGTTTTATTTTATTTTATTTTAGGTCAGATCATTTAGTTTTATTTTATTTTATTTTATTTTATTTTTTTGTAGTTATTTATCTTTATTTTTTTTAAGTCTTTAGTTAGTTAGGTCAGATTTTAAGTTTAGGGTTGTTTAGGGTCTCAGAGTCAGTTTGGGTCAGGCTCAGTGGCCCTGTGGCCTGGGGGTTTGGTGGCTCAGGAGTCTAGTGGTCAAGGTCAGGTTGGGTGGCCAGGTCCAGGGGCATGGGTCTGTATCAGGCATAAGCTCAGGGTTTAAATTCTGGCCTCAGTGAGCTGCCCAGTATCTGTGGCCTGTGGGTTTAGGTTGGTGGCCTGGTTTAGGCCTGTGGCCCAGGTCAGGCCTAAGGCCCAGGGTCCGAGCCCACTCAGGCTCAGGCTCAGGGCCTGTTTGCTGGCCATATCTGCTCAAGCCAGCTGCTCAGGCTGAGGGCTCAGCCAGTGGCTCAGTTTGCAGGATCAGGTGTTCTTTAGTGTTGGGGCCTGTGGCTCATATTTTAATAGGGCCTAGGGCCCAGGGCTCAGTGGTTTTTTTTAGGGTCAAGTGGGTCAGTGGTTTAGTGTCTGGTGATGTTATCTTAGGGAGGTTTCTTTATTCTTTAAGTCATGGCAAGTTTAGGTTTATTTAGTTTATTTAGGTTTTTAATTTATTTAGTTAATTTTCTTTACTTAGTATTTTAGGTGCAGGGGTGAGTATTTTTTTTAGTTTATCATATTATTTTTTTTATATTTATTTTTTAGGTTTAAGATTTTATTTTTATTTTAGGTTATTTTAGGTTTTTTTTTAGTCTTGGTTTATTTTAGTTTATTTTATTTAGTTTAGGGTTTAGGTTTAGGTTTTATTTATTCTAGTTTAGTTTATTTTTATTTAGGTTTAGGTTTATTTTATTATTTTAGGATTAGCTTTCTCTTTAGTTTAACATTTAGGTTTTATTTATTTATTTTATTTATTTTTTTTTCTATTTTGGATTTTATTTTATTTTTATTTTATTTTATTTTAAGTTTATTTTAAGTTTATTTTATTTTATTTTCATTTAGTTTTATTTTATTTAAGTTTTTATTTTGTGTTTATTTTAATTTTAGTTTATTTTAGTTTTATTTATTTTATTTAATTTAGTTTTAATTTTATTTTTATTTTAATTTTAAGTTTAGTTTAGTTTATTTAGGTTTATTTTAATTTATTTTTATTTATTTTATTTTTTATCTTTATTTATGTTTAGTTTATTTATTTATTTTTTTTAAGTTACTTAGTTTAGTTTAGATTTTTAAATTTGGTTTAGGTATTGGGGTTTCAGATTTAGAGTCTGGTGGTTTCGGCCTGGCCTAGGGGTCAGGTTGGTGTCCCAGGTCTGTCCGTGTCAGGCCTGGGGTGGTCTAGGGCCTCAGCCCATGGTCTTAGTGATCAACATTGTGGCTCAGGGCCTGGCTATGGCTCAGTGGCCTGTGGTCTTGGCCTGGGTGGCTCAGAGAGGCCAGGGCTCAGGCCTGTATAGGGCTCAGGTAAGGCTCAGTGGCTCAGTGAAGGGCCTAGTGGCTCAGGGCCTTAGGGCTCAGGGTTGTGGCCTATTTATCTTTATTAGGCAAAGGCCTAGTGGCTCAGGATAGTTGGTAGGGTCCAAGTTAGTCAAGTTTGTTTAAATTGGCAAACCCATGATTTAAGTTTTTTAGTTTATTTTATTTATTTTAGTTCATTATTATTATTTTTTAAGTTTATTTTTTAATTATTTAGTTTATCTTTTTTTTATTTTTAGTTTTTTATCTTTAGTCTATTTTTAGGTTTAGTTTAGTTTATGTTTATTTTAGTTTACATTTATTTTAGTAGTTTATTTATATTTTATTTTTAGGTTTAGGTTTTAGAATTTATTTTAGTTTATTTTAGTTATTTTTTTAGCTTTAGTTTATTTTATATTTTATTATTTAGTTTAGTTTATAGTTTATTATTTAGTTTATTTGTTTAGATTTAGGTTTATTTTATTTTTTATTTTAGCTTTAGGTTTTCTTTAGTTTTAGGTTTAGGTTTTATTTTATTTATTTTAGGTTTATTTTCTAGTTTAAGTTTTTTATTATTTTAATTTAAGTTTATTTTATTTTATTTTTCGTAGCTTTGTTAGGTTTTATTTTATTTTTTAGTTTAGTTTTGGTTTATTTCTTTATTAGTTTATTTTATTTTATTTTATATTATTTTATTTATTTTAGGTTTAGTTTAGTTTAGTATTTTATTTCATTTTGTTTTATTATTTTTTTTTGGTTTAGGTTTCTTATTTATTTAATTGAGGTATTATTTCATTTAGCTTTGGGTTTAGGGATTATGGTTTTTAGGGTTTATGGGTTGGGGTTTTGCTTAGGTTTAGAGTTTAGTTTTAGGATTATAGGTTTTACTTAGGGTTTAGGGTTTGTGGTTTAGGGTTTAGGTTTAGGGTTCAGTTTTAGGTTATAGTTTAGGTTTTTAGTTTTTTAATTTTTACTAGAGAACAAATTTAGATTCAACATTTCTTTTTTTTTTTATTTCATCAACCAAGTAACACACCATGTTTTCTGAGATAAAAGCATTGACATAGATAAAAAATGAGCACACATAGAACAAATCAAAAACCCTAGATAATTTGAACCGTTTCTACTATAAAGACAGCCCATTAGAGATCGGATCGGCCTTTCGCTTTCTCCAGCCCCATCAACCACCTCGCCTCGAGTATCGTGATGCACCATCATATCCCTAGTCTCTACCTCTGCCACCCCCATGCCTATAACCTCTGTCATTCCTCCAGCCTCCATAAACACCACTGCTCTGACCACCACCTCCATATCCACCAACACCTCCAGATACCCCACCACCATCAAGGAGGCCACCTCCACCGGCCCCAGACTGCCACCCTGGGACCGAGCGTTGATGGTGATGTTCCTCACTGTCTTACCAATCTTGTGGTTTAGGTTTATTAAGTTTTAGGGTTTATGTTTATTTTTTTTAATTTATTTAGTTACTTTAGGTTTAAGTTTGGGGTTTGGGATTTTGGGGGGTTTAGTTTTTTTAGGTTTAGGGTTTTTAGGGTTTTGGGTTTTAGGTGTTAAGGTTTAAGGTTTAAGATTTAGTGGTTTTAGTGTTTTGGGTTTATATGGTTTAGGTTAGGTTTAGGTTTAGGGTTTGGGGTATAGGGTATGTTTTAGGGTTTAGGGTTTAGTTTGGTATGGCTTTAGGGTTTAGGTTTACCATTGAAGTTTTAGGTTTAGGGTTCAGGTTTTTATTTAGGGTTTAGGTTTTTTGATTTTTTTAATTTTATTAGAGAACAAATTTAGATTCAACATTTCTTTTCTTCGATTTCATCAACCAAGTAACACACCAAGTTCTCTAAGACACAAGCGATGGCATAGATAAAAAAAGCATGCATAGAGCAAATCGAAAACCCTAGATAACTAGAATCATCTCTAGTGTAAAAACACAATACCATAAGCAGCAGACCGGATTGGTCGTTCTACAATTTCTTTAATTCCCATCAGAACTACCCCAGCCTCTTTAGTAGCAGGATCCACCATCATATCCCCGATCTTTCCCTCTGCCACAACCACAGCTGTAACCTTCATCGATCCATACGCCTCCATAACCACCACTTCTCTCACCTCTAACTCTATATCCACCAACACCTCTAGATCCCCCACCACCGTTGCGATAATCGCCACCTCTGCCTTCACCTCAATTGTCAGATCTAGACCTGAGTTGAGGATGTTCTAGGCCAAGGTTCTCTTGGTTTGTGTTTATTTTTAAAATTATTTATTTACTTTAGGTTTAGTTTAGGGTTTGTGGTTTAGGGTTTAGGTTTCGGTTTAGGTTTAATTTTGTGGTTTAGCTTAGGTTTAGGGTTTGTGGTTTAGGTTTGTGGATTTATGCCTGTGGCCTGTGGAGAGAGTGGTGGCCCAGGGCCCAGGGCCCAGGGTGTGGTCAGGGTTTAACGCCTGCTGAGCCAGTTTAGGACTTACTATAGTTTTGGATCAGTCAAACCGGAGCCCAGTGGCTCAGGATCTGTGATTTGGCCCAGTCCAGATCTGTGGCCCAGGGCCCAGGCGGTGGTCATGGTTTAGGCCTAGGTCAGCTCAGGTTAGGTCAGCCCAGGGCCCAGGGTAGGGCCTGGGCCCAGAACCCAGGACTGGTCTGAGGCCTGCTGCCCCGGGCCCAATGCCTAACGCCCCGTGATCAGGTCCCAGTGGAGGTCAGGTGTCAGGGCCCAGGATTTAGGGTCCCACTGGGGTTTGTGCCTAGGATCATGGTGGGTATGGCCGGGGGTGGGTAGGGTGGATTTGTGGTATTAGTGGTGGGTCAGTGGGCTGGATTTAATGCCTTTTTAAATTAAGTAAACTAGGGTTTAGGTTTATTTAGTTTACTTTTATTTATTTTAGTTTATTTTATTTTTATGTTTTATTTAGGTTTATTTTTTATTTTCATTTTTGTTTTTAGTGTAAGTTTACATCTATGTTTATTTTTTAGGTTAGTTTTAATTTAATTTTGTTTTTTAGTTTTAGTTTTAGGCTTTTATTTTATTTTTTTAGGTTTAGGTTTTTGGTTTTCATTTTGAGTTTTATTTTTGTTTTATTTATTAATTTTAAGTTTATTTTATTTTATTTTATTTTATTTTAGTTTAGGGTTTAGGTTTAGTTTTAGGTTTATGTTTCATTTTATTTATTTTAGTGTCATTTATTTTAGTTTAATTTAATTTAATTTTGTTTGCTTTCTTATTTTAGTTTTAGATTTTTTTTTTTTTTTTTTATTTTAAGGTTTGTTTTATAGTTTAGGTTTTTATTTAATTTTTTATTTTATTTTAATTTATTTTATTTTATTTTTCTTTTATTTAATTTTATTTTATTTAGGTTTTATTCTTAGATTTATTTTATTTTTAGTTTAGTTTAGCTATTTATTTTATTTTAGTTTATTCACCAAAGCATATTTATTATTTGTGCCTAGTTGGTTTAGCCTTTAATTTATATCTTATTTTATTTATGTAGTTTAAGCCATAACCATTTTATTTTAGGTTTTATTTAGTAGGTTTTTAGTTTTGGCCTAGAATCATGGTTGTATGAGGCTAGTCTTGGCCTTGATCAGGCCTGGGGCCTAGGGCTCAGGCCTGGATCAGGGCTCAGTGGCTCAGATCTTTCTCTGGCCCTGGGTCAGAGTTTAGGGCCTAGGAACTTAGGTCAGTGGTCAGCTCAGTGGCCTGGGTGGTGGCCTGTGGCCTGTGGTTTTGTGATCTGTGGAAGAGCAGCCAGGCCTGCAGCTCAGGTCATTAGCTCAGGGTATGGTCAGGTTGCTGTGAGGGAGAGTTTAGTCAGTTGTGGGTGGCTGGTCAGGAGTTTAGGTTTATGAGGGTCTAGTGGTTAGTTATTGATTTATTTTATTTTGTTTTATTTTATTTTTGATTTAGTGTTTAGGGTTTATGGTTTTTAGGATTTAGGGTTCAGAGTTTAGGGTTTAGGGTATACTGTCTAGAGTTTAGGGTTTACGATTCAATATTTAGAGTTTTTTCAAAAAAAAATTTAGTAAACTGGTAGGTTTAGGTTTATTTAGTTTTTTAGTTTATTTTTTATTTATTTTATTTTATTTTATATTTTAACTTATTTTTTATTATTTATTTTAGTTTAGTTTTGTTTCATTTTATTTTTAGTTTAGTTTGGTTTTCATTTTATTTTAGTTTTATTGTTTTAGTTTAGTTTTTATTTGTTTTTTAATTTATTTTATTTATTTTTTTTAGTTTAGTTTTAGGTTTTATTAACTTTTATTTATTTTAGTTTTAGTTTTTTATATTGTTTATTTTTTTTTAGTTTTATTTTAGTCAGTTTAGATTATTTTTTATTTATTTTATTTTGGTTTATTTCCACCGGTCATCTTATTATCTCGTGCCCAGTTTAATCCTATTTAGCCTTTAATCATCTTATTTATCTCATCCCAACCCATGTCTCATCTTGGCTGTGGCTTAAGTGTGGCCTGTGGTTTTAGGTCTTGGGGCATAGCCTTGGTGATTCCATGCCTCTTTGGTGGGCCCAGGTCAGTTCACACTCACGCCTCAGGCACAATGCCTGGACTAGGCCTGTGGCCTCAGTGGCCTGCCTGAGGGCCTTGGCTCAGCTGGGCCCAGGGCAGCCAAGCCTTTGTGGGTCATGGCCTAGATCTGCATCCACGCTCTGTGGCCTCAGGCCTGCCTCTAATCGCTCAGGGCTCAGGTCACTTTAGGATCTTGGCCTAGGGCCTTGCCAGCCTTTAGCCCAGAGCCAGGTCAGGTCCGGCTGCCTAGAGCCCAAGATCTTGAGCCCAGGTCAATCAGGCCTGGGCCAGTAAAGCCATCTTGTATCTGCGGCTCAGCCTTGCCCAGGCCTCAGGCTCAGCCTCAGTGGCCCAGGGCCCTTGTGGCCTGGCCTTGTGGCCCCAGGCCCAGGCTCAGGGTCAGTAGTGGCCCAAGATCTGAGCCCAGCCTGGTCAAAGCCCAGCCTCAGTGGTCATTCTGGCCTGTGTGGGCCCAGGCCCAGGTCACCAGTGGCCTCCGCACGGATCTAGCTGGTCAGCCGTATTCAAGACTCAGGGCCTGTGGCCCAGGGCCTTGACTCCAGGTCACCAGGGTCTGGGCCCAGTGGCCCAGGCCCCGCCCAGTGGCCCAGTGGCCTGTGGCCCAGCTCAGATGGCCCAGGGCAGGGCCGCCCAGTGGCCTGGGCTGCCTGGTGGCCCCAAGCCCAGGTCACCTTACTCCAAAAGCCCAGTGTGGCCTTTATCTAGCCAGTACTCAGGCTGGTGATCTTTTGTGGCTCAGTGGCCCAGCTCCGCGCCCATGATCAATCTAGCCAGGTTTAGCCTGTGGATCTGGATCTAGGTTTATGGTCCAAGTTTGGTTTTAGTTTATTTAGTTTATTTTTATTTATTTATTTTATTTTATTATTTATTTTATGTTTAGTTTAGGTTTATATTTTCTTTTTTAGTTTAGGTTTGTGTTTTCATTTTAAGTTTATTTTTTGTGTTTTATTTTTTTCAGTTTAGGTTAATTTTAGTTTATTTTATTTTATTTAGTTTAATAGTTTATTTTATTTTAGGTTTTCACGCTTAGGTTTTACATTTTGTTTAGTTTATTTTTATTTATTTTAGGTTTGCTGTCTTTTATAATTTATCTTTTAGTTTAGGTTTTATTTAATTTTTATTTTATTTTATTTTATTTTAGGTTTAGTTTATTTTATTTTAAGTTTAGTTTTTACTATATTTAGGTTTTTTTATCCTTAGATTTATTTTATTTTTAGTTTATCTTGTGTTTATTTATTTTAGTTTAGTTTATTCTCATTAGTTTATTTTATTTTATTTTGGTTAAGGCCTAAGTTTTAGTTTTAGATTTTAATTTATTTTATTATTTTATCTTTATCCAAGCTCAGCATTTAGTTTATGCTCAGGCCTTGTGGTTTGGCCCTTGGCCCTCTGGCATGGGCTGTCTGGGTCTTGTACATGGTGTTATGTCTTGTGGCTCAGGTCAGGGCTCAGGGCCTGGTCTTGGGCCTGGCCCAGATCCACCTGCCTGGCCCTTGTGGTCTCAGCTGCTCAGCCATCCCAGCCTTTCAGGTCATCTAGTCTCCCAGGGCCTCAGGTCAGCCGCCCAGGGCCCAGCCAGTCATCAGTTCAGTGCCCAGGGTCTAGAGCCTAGTCTTCAGGCCTGGCCAGCTCAGGCCAGCCCAGTGGCTCCAGTGGGTCTTATAACCTGGCTGGCCTAGCCCAGTGGCCCAGGGTCTGGCTCCAGGGCCCAGGGCCCAGGGTCAGCCTCAGCCTGGCCCAGGTCACCTGGTCAGCTCAGTATTCAGGTCAAGACAGGGTCTTAGCCTTGGTCTCTAGCCTCCCTGCCTGGTCTCTTATGGTCAGGCCTCAGTATTCACTGCCATCTAAAGGCTCAAGATCTGAGGCTCTGGCCCAGCCCTGTGGCCTCAGTCTCTGGGCTCAGTGGTCTAGCGGCTCCAGTATTCCTCCAGGCCCAGCATGGCCCAGGGCCCAGGGCCTGTCAGTGGCCCATGGCTCAGTGGTCAGGGCCTGGGCTCAGTGGCCTGGGCCCAGGGCCCAGCCTCAGCCTTGGCCCTTGGCCTCATGGCCCAGGGCCCTGGGCCCCAGGGTCCTGGTCATGACTCCATGGTCAGGTCTTTGCAGGTGCCCAGGAGTCAGGGCCCAGGCCCAGGCTAAGATGCTGTCTTGTGCCTGCTGCCCAGCCTCAGTGCCTGCGCCCAGGGTCACTTGGCCCACTGGCCCAGGGCCCATAGCTTGGCCCAAGATCTAGGGCCCAGTGGCCCAGGGCACAGTGGCCCAGTGATCAGATCAGTGGCTCAGGACTCCAGGGCTCAGGCCTCAGCTGCTCAGCCTTGTGGCCCCTGAGCCTCAGGCTCAGGCTCAGGCCTAGCCTTGTGGCTTAACCTCAGGCCCAGGATCATGGCCCAGGCCCAAAGCTGTGGCCTCAGTGGCCCAGCCTCAGCCTCAGGCCTCAGGTGGCTCAGGCCTAGCTCAGTGGCCTGTGGCAGCCCAGGCCTGTGAGTACCAGATCTAGGAATCGCAAGCCTGGGACAGGCCTGGGCCTGTACCTGGCCCAGGTCAGCACTGAACTGTGGCTCAGGATCCAGGATCAGGATCCAGCCAGTGGCCTGGCTGATCATGGCTCAGTGTCAACCCAGTGGCCTGCAAGAAGCCCAGTGCTCTAGCTGCTCAGGGCTCTGTATTCTGCCAGGCTCAGTGTGGTCACCAGAGCCTGTGGCCTGGCCCAGGCCTGGGCCCAGGGCTCAGGCCTGTGGCCTATGGCCCAACGCTCAAGACAGGCCCAGTCATGTACTCTCTGAGGCCTACTGTGATCAGTCGTGATCCCGCCTAGGGCCTGGCCCAGGGTCAGACTCAGATCCATGGCTCATGGCCTGTAGCCCAAGGCCTGTGACTCCATGGCTCAGTGGCCCATGGTATTGGTCTCCACTGTGGCCTGGGGCCTGTGTGGCTCAGTAGGGGCCCAGGGCTCAGGCCTCAGCCTTGTGGCCTAGGGCCTCGTGGCCTAGAAAGACTCCAGGTCACATCAGGGCCTGGCCCATTATCCCGATCAGTGGTCCGTGAGGATTAGGTCAACGCCAGGGCTCAGGACTCAGTGGCTCAGGGTCTGGGGCCTTGTGGGATTTGTGGTTTGTGGCCCACTTATTTACTGCCAGGCCTGTGATTTGTGGTTTGTGGCCTAGTAGTAGATTTAGTTTTTTTTTTAAATTAAGCAAACCAGTAAGTTTAGTTTCATTTAGTTTATTTTATTTTATTTTTTATTTAGGTTTATTTTATTTTAGTTTATGCTTTTTAGTAGGCTTATGCTTATGTTTTATTTTTAGGTTAGTTTTAATTTAATTTAATTTTTTTCAGTTTCAGTATTTATTTAATCCTTTAAGGTTTTAGTTTTAGCTTCATTTTAGGTTTATTTTGTTTTATTTCAAGACATGTTTAGTTTTTTTAGTTATTTTATTTATATTTAGTAGTATTCACGCTTTATTATTTTAGTTTATTTTCCTGTTTATTTTATTTTAGTTTATTTTAGTTTAATTTTATTTTATTTTGGCTATTTTTTTATCTAGTTAGGTTTTTTTTTTTTAATATGTATTTTATTTTATTATTTTTAGTTTGTAGTTTTTATTTATCGCTTTTATTTATTTTAGTTTATTTTAGTTTTATTTTTTTAATTTTATTTTATTTATGTTTTTAGTCCAGATTTATTTAATTTTTAGTTTAGTTTAGGTTTTATTTATTTTATTTTCGCTTATTTCAATAAATTTTTATTTTATTTTATTTTGTTTTTAAATCTTTAGCTCAGCCTTTAATCTTATCTTTAATATTATCTTTATCCAGTTTTAAGTTTTTTAATTTATCTTTATCTTTAGGTCTTTATCTAGTTTAGCTAAGCCTTTGACTCAGGTTTAGAACCATGCCTCGCATGAGGCTCAGGTTTAAGGCTCATTATCTTTGGTCTAGGCTCAGTGGTCAGCCTGGCTGGCCCATGGCACTTGGTTTTCAGGCCCAGGCTCAGGTCTTTGTGATCTGGCCTGTCATGGGCTAGGTCACCAGGGCTCATGGTCAGTCTGGGATCCAGTGGCCTCAGGATGCGAGCCAGCCTGTGGGCTTCTGGTTTCAGTGGCTCAGATAGGTATCGCCTGGCCTTAGAGCAGGGCCCAGGCCAGGCCAATGTCAGCCCAGGGCCTCAGCCTCAGCTTCAGGGCCTCAGCCTGGTGGCCCATGGTCCGGGGGCCTTGTACTGGCACCTGGCTCACGATGTATTCAGGTCACCAGGGTCAGACTGGCAGCCTTCATGGGTCAGTATTCTGTGGCCCAGGGCCTTTGCTCAAAGATCTGGCCCAGTGTCACCTCAGTATTCAAGAACTCAGTCTGGCCAGCCCAGTGTCACCACTGGCCTGCTCAGTATTCATGGCCTGTACCTGTGGTCACCCCAGTGGCCCAAGGCCCAGAGCCCAAAGCCCAGGCAGCCCAGGGTCACTGTGGCCATGGCCCAGGTCTGGCTCAGGCCTGAGGGCCTCAGTGGCCCAGTATCCAGGGCCCAGTGGCCCAGTATTCAGGTCTGCAGTATCTTGTGGGTCTGCACACTCCAGCCAGCAGGCCCAGTGGCCCAGGTCCAGATCAGCCTCAGGGCCCAGGGCTCAGGATCTAGGATCTTAGGGCCTGTGCCCGCCTAGGTCAGGCTTGCCTGGCTAGGGGTTTTAAGGCTCGCCTGTCAGGCTCAGGTTTGGGTCAGTGTAGGTCAGGTCTTTTATCTTCTTTATTTATTTTTTTATTTTATTTATTTTATTTGTGGTTTTAGGCTCATGGTTTTCAGTTTTGTATTAGTGGTTTGGGTTTAGAGCTCAGTGGCTCGGATCTGGGGCTGCCCATGATCCAATGTCTGTATCTTTAAAAAAAAAAATTAAGCAAACCCCAGTTTGGGTTATTTAGTTTATTTATTTATTTTTTTATTTATTTTAATTTATTTTATTATTTATTTTAGGTTTAGGTTTTAGGCTTTTATTTTATCTTTTAGTGCTCAGTTGTAGGTCTTCATTTTAGGTTTTAATTTTTGCTCAGTTTACTTTACTTTTACTTATTTTATTTTAGTTTGTAGTTTAGATTTAGTTTATTTTGGTTTACGCCAGGTTTTATTTATTTTAGTTTAGTTTTATTTTATATTTTATATTTTATCTAGTTTAGTTTTTTTCTTTGGGTTTTATCTTAAGCTGTCCAATCTTCAGTTTTTATTTCATTCAATCTTTATTTTATTTTAGGTTTATTTTATTTTATTTTATATTTAGTTTTTATTTATGTCTTTACACAGAATTATTTTCCTTAGCTAGTTTAGTTTATTCATTATCTTAATTTATTTCACCAATCCCATTTTATCTTTACCTTGTGCTCAGGCCTAAGCCTTTAGCTCAGTTTAATCTCATTATATCTCATCTATCCAAGCCCATTCTTCATAAGCTCAGCCCAGGGCTCTAGGCCTCTGTGGCTCAGTCAGGCCCAGGCGTCAGGCTGCCCAGCCAGGATCCATGGTCCCACGGCCTGGCCTGTGGCCCACGCCCCCCAATGCCTGGATCTGCCTAGGGCCTGTGGCCCAGGGCCTGTGGGGCAGCCAGTGGCTCAGGTCACCTTGTGGCTCAGTGTCAGCTTAGGATCTGTGGCCTGGGTCTGAGCTCAGCCCAGTGGCCTGTGGCCTGTCAGGGTCCTGGCCCCAGCTTGTATTCAGTGCCCAGTGGCCTAGCTGGGCTCAGTGGTCACCTCTGGTCAGGCTCACAGGGCCTGTGGGGCCCTCAGTGGCCCAGGTCACCAGGGCCCAAGACTCCAGAGCCTGCGCCCAGTGCTCAGCTGCTCAGCCCCAGGCTCAGTGGTCTCTGCGCCTCAGGTCCAGGCTCAGGTCACTCTCATGGCCCATGGCCCACATCACTGTCAGGGCCAGGGCTCAAGATCAGGCCTAGTGGCCCAGGGCCTCTTGATCCAGAGTCACCATACCTGTGGGCCTAGAGCCCAGGGTCGTGGCCCAGGGCCCAGGGCCTGTGGATCTCAGATCGCCCAGCAGGCCCAGCAGGCAGGTCAGCTTGTGGCCCAGGGCTCAGGGCCCAGCCCAGGTCTGGCCCAGGGCCCAGCCCAGGCACCAGCCTGTGGCCTGGGTCAGCCTGTACAGGGCTCAGGGTCAGCCTTCCACTCTTTCTATCTTTGATCTTATCTTCTCCAAACCAGGCCCAGTGGCTCACCTTCAGAGCCCAGGATCCATGATCAGTCTTGTGGCCCAGGCCTAGTGGCCCATGGCCCAGGACTAGTGGCCCACTACCAGCGCCTAGGGTCTTTCTTTAAACAAACCATGCAAACCCAAGCAGGCCTAAGCTTCATCTGAACCTTTATCTCAGTCTTGGCTCACGCCTCTGGCCCAATGCCTGTGACTCAGATCTGTGCCTCTGTCCGTATCTCCTGGGGTCACCAGTGGCCCAGGTCACCAGGGCCCAGGGCCCAGGCATCAGTGGCCCAGCCTCAGGGCCCATGGATCTTAACCCAGTGGCCCAGGTCACCTGGACTCAGGATCTGCAGTCTCAGGCCCAGCCTGGCCTGTCAGAGCCCAGTGTCAGGGTCCGCCCAGCACCTGGCCTTAGGGCCCATGGCCCATGGCCCCAGGGTCAGCCTCCCAGCCTAGCGTCTCTCAGTGGTCACTGTGGCCCAGGTCACCCAGGGCTGTGCCTTGGGCCCAGGCCCAGGGCCCAGGATCAGCCTAGGCCCAAGACTGCAGGCCTGTGCCCAGGTCAGCCTTCAGCTGCCTGGGCTCCAAGGCCCAGGGCCTTGGGCGCTCAGGGCCCAGGGCTCAGTGGTCCAGGGCCTGGCCCAGGGCCTGGTCAGTGGCCAAGTCATCTCTGGCCTAGGGCCCAGTGGCCTGTGGCTCTGACTGTGTCAATCCATCTGCCAGCCTCAGCATCTGGCCCCTGTCAGTGGCCTAGGGCCTGTGGCTCAGTGCAGGGTCAGGCCTAGCGCAGCAGGCCCAGGTCAGCCTGGGCCCAGGGCTCAGGGCCCAGGCCTTGGGCCCAGGCCTGGGCCCCAGCCCCCCAGTGCCCAGGCCCAGGTCACTTCGTGGCCTGTGGCTCAGGTCAGCCCCTTCCTTTACCTTTGATCTTATCTAAACCAGTGCCCTGGGCCCAGGTCCCAGCCCAGGATCCACCCATCAGTCTGCAGGGTCTGCCTGGCCGACATGGATCAGGGCCCACGGCCTAGATTTAGCATCTCAAACAAACCAAGCAAACTGGCAGGCCCAGCCCATCAGCGCACCTTTACTGGGCTGGCCCAGGGCTCACGCCTCTGGCCTAATGCCCATGATCTAAGCCAGTGGCCTAGGCCTAGTGGCCCATGGGCACAGAGCCCAGTGGTCACTCAGGCTCAGTGGCCCAGGCACAAGGCTCAGCCTAGGGCCTGGATCTTTAAATCGCCTGAGCCTGGGTCAGCCTAGGATCTAGGCCCTGGGCTGAGCCCAGCCTCAGTGGCCCAGAACCAGGTCAGGTCCGGTCCTGCCGGGCCAGCCTAGGCTCAGCAGCCCAGCTCAGTGTCAGCTCAGCCTGTGCCTGTGTGCCCAGCTCAGGTCACTCAGGGCCTAAGCTCCAGTCCAGTGGCCTGTGACTCCAGGTCACCTGGCCCCCAAGACTCCAGAGCCTGGGCTCCCAGGTCCCAGGCTCAGCCCAGCTCAGTGGTCAGGCTCAGTGGCTCACCCAGGGTAGGGTCTCAGGGCGTGCCGCCCAGCCAGACTCCATGGTCCCATGGCTCAGGGCTCAGGCCTTCACGCCCACCCACGCTCAGGATCTGGCCCAGGGCCCAGGGCCTGTGTGGCCCAGCAGCCAGGGCCTGTGTCACCTCAGGCTCAGTCAGGTCAGTGGATCTAGGGCCCAGGGTCTGTGAGCCCAGCCTAGGGCCCAGAGCCCAGGTCAGGGGTCCGCTGCCTAGCCCTTGTCCTTTAGGGCCTGTCATGGCCCAGGGTCAGTTTCAGTGGCTGCTGTCACCAGTGGTCACAGCTGGTGGTCAGCCTGTATTCAGCCTTTGGCCCAGGGCCTCAGTGGTCACTAGGGTCAAAGATCAGAGCCTGGCCGCCCAGGTCACCTAGGCTCATGCCCAGCTCAGTCCTCGTGGTCCAGTGGCCCAGGGTCACCTCAGTGGCCCATGGCCCAGTGGCCCACTGCCTGGGGCCTGTGGCTCAAGATCTGGTGGCCTAGGGCCTTGATCAGTCACTCATGGCCCAGGGCCCAGAGTCTGGGGCCTGTGGCCCAGTCTCAGTGGCTCTGTCTTAAAGGCCCAGGGTCAGCCAGGGCTCAGGCCTACGTCACTCTTAGGGCCCAGGCTCAGGGCCTGTCTTGGGCCTTGGCCCAGTGGCTCCCGGCCCAGGTCTGGCCCAGTGGCTAGGTCACCCTTGTGGCTCAGGTCAGCCTTCCATCATCTTGATCCATCTTCAAATCAGCCTGGCCTCAGTGGCCCAGAGCCCAGATCCATGATCACCTGTGGTTTGGGCCTGGCCTATGGCCCAGGACTAGGCTCACTTTAGCGCTAGGGCCTTTAAACAAACCATGCAAACCCAGTGCCCAGCTCATTTCCTGAACCTTTATCTGTATTCAGGCCCACGCCTCTGTGGCCCAACGCCCAAGACTCCAGGGCCTCAGTGGCCCAGGCCCAGGGCCACCTCAGCCCAGGGTCACTCAGTGGCCCAGGGCCCAGGCACAGGCCTCAGCCTCACCTGCCTCGGATCTTAAATCGCCCAGTAGGTCACTGTGACTCAGTCCAGGCTTCCTGCAGCCCAGCCTGTCAGAGCCCAGTGTCAGGGTCCCGCCGCCCAGATCTGGCTGGCCCTTGTATTCCCATGGCCCATGGCTCCTCCTCCAGCGTCTCTCAGGTCAGCCAGGCCAGGTCAGCCCAGGGCCCAGATCTTTGCCGCCTGGCTCAGTGGCCTGGGTCACCAGTCACTCCCAAGATCTCAGAGCCTGCCCAGGCCTGGGCCTCAGGTCAGCTGGGGCTCCCAGGGCCCAGTGGTCAGCCTAGGGCCCAGGCCTGGCTTCATGGTCAGCCAGGGCCTAAGACTCCAGTGGCCCAGGGCCCAGGGCCCAGGCCCTTGACTCAGTGTCAACTCCATCTGTCAGGGCCCAGGACTCCAGGGCTCAGTGTATTCCCAGCCTTAGGCCTCAGGCTCAGGGCCTGCAGGCTCAGTGGCAGCAGCTCAGGTCACCAGGGCCTGGTGGCCCAGTGGCCCAGGGCCCAGTGGTCTTGGCAGCCTCCCAGCCCAGGCATCTCAGGCTCAGTGGCCTGTGTCACCAGTACTAGGCCTGGTCAGCCTTCCATCTTTATCTTTGATCTCATCTATCAAACGCCAGTGGCTCAGGGTCCCGTGAGCCCAGGACTCACCCATCATTTTAGGGCCCAGCCCATGACATGATCCAGGGCTTGCTCAAGATTCCACCCATCTTCAAACAAACCAAGCAAACTGGCAGTGCCCAGCCCATTTAGCACCTTTACTCAGTATTCATGGCCTTCACGCCTCTGGCCCACGCCTCATGATCTAAGCCCAGGGCCTAGGCTCAGTGGCCTGGGGCACCCAGAGCCCAGGTCACAGGCCTAGTCCACATTGCCTCTCAGCCCAGGGCCATGAACCCAACGCCTCAGCCCAGTGTCAGCCTGTGGATCTATCCTGGGCCTGAGCCCAGCCTCAGGAACCCAGTCATGGTCCCGCCGCCCAGCACCTGGCCTCAGCCAGGCCATGGCTCAGTGTCACTCAGTATTCAGTCACTGTGGTCACCAGCCCAGGTCACTCAGCCCCAAGCCCAGTACTCAGTGGCCCAGGGCCCAGGTCACCAGTGGCCCAAGACCTGTGAGCCTGGGCCCAGGTCACTGGCTCAGCCCATTCAGTATTCTGGCCTCAGTGGCCCACCCCAGTGTCACCAGTGGCCCAGTCTTCAGGGCCTGCGGGCCCAAGACTCCAGGCAGCCGTATCTCAGTGGCCTTGACTCCAGTGGTCACTCATGGCCCAGGGCCAGGCAGGGCCCAGGATCTAGGGCCCAAGATCTCAGTGCCAGGGTCTGCAAGGGCAGCAGCTCAGTGGCTGGGCCCAGGTCAGGGCCTCGGGCTCAGGCCTTGTGGTCTTGCCCAGTGGCTCAGGTCAGTTTGTATTTTAGGCAGTTTGTGGCTCAGTAGTTCCATTTTTATCTTTTATCTTTGATTTTATTTTAAATCAGTTTTGTAGGATTTGATTTTTGGGCCTAGGGCCTAGGCTCCATGGATTTGTGGTGTACCCATTAGGTTTATGATTTTAAAAAAAGCAACCGCTTAAGTTTATTTAGTGTATTTTTATTTATTTTATTTTATTTTATTATTTATTTTTTGGTTTAGGTTTAGGTTTTTTTTTTTAGGTTTAGGTTTTAGGTTTTTATTTTAAGTTTATTTTTAGGTTTTATTTTTTAGTTTAGGTTTAGGTTAATTTTTAGTTTTTTTTATTTTATTTAGTTTCGGGTTTAGGTTTAGTTTATTTTAGGTTTATGATTATGTTTTATTTATGTTAGTTTTGTTTTATTTTATTTTGTATATATTTTTATTTTAGGTTTTGTGTTTTTTTTTATTTTAAGGTTTATCTTTAAGTTTAGGTTTTATTTAATTTTATTTAGTTTATTTTAGTTTATTGTATTTTATTTTGGTTTAGTTTTTATTTTATTTAGGTTTTTTTTATTAGATTTATTTTAGTTTTAATTTAGTTTAGGTTTATTTATTTATTTTAGTTTATTTCACTAGTTTATTTTATTTTATTTTAGGAGTGGGTTTTTTAGAGATTTAATTTTATTTATTATTATTATCCAGAGTTTTTATTTAGGTTTAGGTTTAGGGTAGGATGGTGGGGCAGGTTTATGGGTTAAGTCAGGGTATTTTAGTTAGTTTTAGATAGGGTAGGGTTAAGGTTATAGGTTTAGGGTTAGGAGGTTAAGGTTAAGGGTTTAGTAGGTAGTAAGAGGATGGGGAGTTAAAGGTTTAGGTTTGAGTGGTAGGGAGTAAGGTTAGGTTAGTTTAGGTCAGGTTTAGGTTTAAAGGTTTAGTTTAAGGTGGGGTCAGTTTAGGTCAGTTCATAGGTTTAGGTTTAAGTGGTAATTTTAGTTTTTTTAATCATCAGTTCAGGAGGTTTAGGGTGGAGTTAGGTGTTTAGAGTTTTAGTTTAGGTAGTGGTTTGGTGCTCAGTAGTAGGAGTTTAGGTGTTAGGGTTGGTTGGTGGTTTAGGGTGTGGCCTGTGGTAGGAGTTAGGTCAGTGGTTGGCTCAGTTTAGGGTTAAGGGTTTAGGTTTGTTGGGTAGGGCTCAGGTGTTTTAGGTTTAGGTTTAGTTTAGTGGTCAAGAGTAGGGTTTAGGTTTTGTTTGAGTAGGGTTTTTAGATTTAGTGTTTTAAAGTTTAGGTTGTAGGTTAGGTTTAGGGTTTAGGGTTTAGGGTTAGGAGTTAGGGTTTTATTTTATTTTTATTTTTAATTATAATTTTTTTATTTAGGATTATCCAGGGTTTGTGGCTGTTTAGGGTGGGTTAGTGGTTAGGGTTTAGGGCTTAGGATTTAGGGTTTAGGGTTTAGGGTACGATTTAGTGTTTAGAGTTTTAAAAAAGAAATACAAACCATAGGTTTAGGATTTAGTTTTTTGGTTTATTTTATTTATTTTACTTTATTTTATTTTTTATTTTATTTAGTTTAGTTTATTTATTTTAGGTTTATTTATTTTAGTTTAGGTTTTTATTTTAGTTTATTTTAGGTTTAGGTTTAGATTTGTGTTTATTTTTAGTTTAGTTTTATTTTTATGTTATTTTAGGTTTATTTTTTTATTTTTATTATTAGGTTTATATTTAGGTTTTATTTTATTTTTTTTAGGTTTAGGTTTTAGGTTTTATTTTTTTTATTTTATGATTTTATTTTTTAGTTTGTGTTTTGGTTTATTTTTAGTTTAGTTTATTTTATATAGTTTAGGTTTACGTTTTGGTTTAGTTTATTTTAGGTTTAGGTTTAAGTTTAATTTAATTTAGTTTAGTTTATTTTAGTGTAGGTTTAGGTTTATTTTATTTTTATTAATGGTTTAGGTTTTATTTTTTTGGTTAAGGGTTTAGGTTTTTTTTTTAGTTTAGGGTTTAGGGTTTTTGGTTAATAAATTCAGATTCAAAATTTCTTCTTTTGATTTCATCAACCAAGTAACACACCAAGTTTTCTAAGACACAAGTTAAAACATAGATAAAAAATGAGCACACATAAAGCAAATAAAAAACCATAGATAACTAGAACCGTCTCTACTGTAATGGCATAGTTCCATAAGCAGCAGATCAAATAGGCCGTTCATTAGTTTTTTCAGTTCCCATCAGAACCACCTTGGCCTCTCGACTAGCGGGATCAACCATCATATCCCTGATATCTCCCTCTGCCACCACCACAGCTTTAACCTCCTTCGCTCTTTCCACCTCCATAATTGTCATTGCTCCAACCACCAACTCCGTTTCTACCAGCAGCTCCAGATCCCCCACAACCATTGTGATAACGGTCGCCACCGCCTTCACCTCCACCTCTAGATCTAGACTGAGCCTAGTTGACGGTGATGTTCCTGCCGTCAAGGTTCTGCCAATTCTTAGGATTTCGGTTTATGTTTAGGTTCATTAGGTTTTAGTGTTTAGATTTTTTTTTATTTATTTAGTTACTTTAGGTTTAGGTTTAGGGTTTGGGTTTAGGGTTTAGGGTTTAGGGTTAGGATTTAGGGTTTAGGGTTTAGGGTTTAGGGTTATAGGGATTATGCTTTTAGTTTTCAGGGTTCAGGGTTTAGGATTGTAGGTTTACAGTTGTAGGTTCAGGGTTATAGGTTTAATGTTTAGGGTTTAGGGTTTAGGATTTAGAATTTAAGTTCTTTTTTAAAATTAAGTATATCGATAGGTTTAGGTTTATTTTGTATATTTAGTTTATTTTTTATTTATTTCAGTTTATTTATCTTTTATTTTTATTTAAGTTTATTGTTTAGTTTTATTTAGTTTATTTTATTTACTTTATGTTTATTTATTCTAGTTTAAATTTTCTATTTTAGTTTATTTTTGGTTTAGGTTTATGTTTAGGTTTATTATTTTTGGTTGAGTTTTATTTTTATTTTAGTCTTTAGGTTTAGGTTTTATTTCTTATTTTTAGGTTTAGGTTTAAGTTTTTATTTTATTTTTTTAGGTTTAAGTTTTAGATTTTTATTTTAGTTTTATT
Source organism: Cymbidium sinense (assembly GCA_021442155.1). NCBI lineage: Eukaryota > Viridiplantae > Streptophyta > Magnoliopsida > Asparagales > Orchidaceae > Cymbidium > Cymbidium sinense. The sequence continues at coordinate 45,285 of JAKCPB010001889.1, forward strand.
TTTACATTTTATTTTTTAGTTTATGTATATGTTTAATTTCAGTTTTTTTATTTTATTTAGTTTAGGTTTAGTTAATTTTAGGTTTAGGTTTATGTTTTATTTTTTTAGTTTCATTTAGTTTAGTTTAGGTTTAGGTTTATTTTATTTTTATTTTAAGTTTAAGTTTCGTTCTTAATTTAAGGTTTAGGTTTTATTATTTATTTATTTATAGGTTTTATTTTTATGTTTTTCTAGGTTTTGGTTTTTATTTAGTTTTTATTTATTTTATTTTATGTTTAATTTATTTTTCTTTTACGTTTAGTTTGTATTTTATTTAGGTTTTTTATTCCTAGGATTATTTTATCTTTTAGTTTAATTTATGATTTTTTTATTTTATTTTATTTTTTTCTTTCTTATTTTATTTTATTTTGAGGTTTAGGTTTAGGTTTTAGTTTAAGTTTTCTATTTTGTTTTATTTGTATATTTTATTTAGGTTTAACATATTTATTAATTTTATTTTAAGGTTTTATTTAGTTTAGGCTTAGGTTTTTAGATTTTTAGAGTTTAGGGTTTAGGGTTTAGGGTTTAAGGTTTAAGGTTTAGGGTTTATAGTTTTAGGGTTTAGGGTTTTAAGGTTTAGGGTTTAGGGTTTAACGTTAGGGTTTAGGGTTTAGGGTTTAGTGTTTAAGCTTTAGGGTTTCGAGTTTTTAGGTTTTAGATTTAGGGTTTAGTTTTTCCGATTTCGGGTTTTTATGGTTTAGGGTTAAGGGTTTAGGGTTAATTTAGAGTTTAAGGTTAGATTTAGGTTTAGGTTTAGGTTTTAGTTTTGGTTTTTATTTTATTTAGGTATAGGTTTTTTATTTATATAGGTTTAGGCTTTTATATTTATTTTATTGTTAGGTTTTATTTAGTATAGGTTTAGGTTTTTAGGTTTTTAGGGTTTAAGGTTTAGGGTTTTGGCTTTTGGGTTTGGGGTTTAGGGTTTTAGGGTTCAGGGTTTAGGATTTTGGGTTTTGTGTTTAGGGTTTAGGGTTTAGGGTTTTATGTTTTAGGGTTTAGGGTTGTAGGTTTAGGGTTTAAGGTTAGTTTTAGGGTTTAGGGTTTAGGTTTTAGGGTTTAGGGTTTATAGGGTTGATTTTAAAGTTTTGGGTTTAGTTTTTAGGCTTTAGCATTTAGGGTTTTATGTTTATGATTTAGGTTTTGGGGCTTTGGGTTTAGTGTTTAAGCTTTAGGGTTTAAGGTTTTTGGGGTTTAGGGTTAGCTTAGGGTTTAGGGTTAGATTACTGTTTAGTTTTTTTAATTTTTAGGCTTTAGGGTTTAGGGTTTTGAGGGTTTAGGGTTTAGGTTTTAAGATTGGGGCTTACGGTTTAGGGTTTAGGGTTTAGAGTTTAGGGTTAGTTTAGGGCTCAGTGTTTAGGGTTTAAGGTTTAGGGTTAAGAGTTTTTTATGGTTTAGGATTTAGGGTTGTAGGTTTAGAATTTAGGGGTTAGGGTTTAGGTTTTAGGGTTTAGGATTTATTATTTAGGGTTTAGGATTTTTTTTAATTAAAGAATTGGTAGGTTTCAGTTTATTTAGTTTATTTTATTATTTTTATTTTTATTTAGTTTATTTTATTTATTTTAGTTTAGGTTTTATTTTAGTTTACTTTTAGGTTTAGGTTTACATTTGTTTATATTCTTAGTTTAGTTTTTATTTTATTTTATGTTTATGTTTTATATTTAGGTTTAGGTTTTTTGTTTTATTTTTTAGGTTTTTATTTTATTTTATTTAGGTTTTATTTTTTTTTTTTTTTTTTTTTTTATTTTATTTAGTTTAGGTTTTGGTTTAGGTTTAGTTTATTTTGGTTTAAGTTTAGGTTTTATTTATTTTAGTTTATGTTTAGTTTTTTATTTTATTTTAGGTTTAGGTTTTATTTTTTATTTATTTTTTGGTTTTGTTTTTAGGTTTATTGTTTAGGTTTAGGTTTTTATTTATTTTTTATTTTATTTTATTTTAGGTTGATTTTAGTTTTATTTTATGTTTATGTTTTATTTTATGTTTATTTTATTTTTTAGTTTAGTTTAAGTTTTTATTTATTTTATTTTAGTTTAGTTTTAGTTTTATTTTATTTATTTTAGGTTTAGGTTTAGGTTTTGGTTTAGGGTATCGGGTTTAGGGTTAGGGTTAGGGTTAGGGTTTAAGGTTTAGGGTTTAGGGTTTTTTAAAGGAAAGGTTAGAGTTTCATTACAATAAAAGAAAAGGATACAATGTCCTTAATAGAGCTAAAGCTCAAAGATCTATAGCTCTCAGAGGTACAATGAACCTAAAAAGCTAAACCGCCATCTATGTACAATGGAAAAATAGAGAGAAGAAGAAACTGCTAAAAAAGCCAAAGAGGAAAAGACATAGATTAAGACTGGTACAATATAAGTAAAAAAATAATCAAAAGACCAATCAGTAGTGGCTCATGATCTCTTTTGGGAGGCAAGATAGCAAGATCCATATCAAAAGCTCGTGAGTTGACTGAGTAACGGTCATTTCATCTGAAAAGTTCCAACCTATAAAAGAAATCTACAAAACACTAAAAAGGCAATAGTCATAGCTAACAACAACAAAGATAAATAATACAATTAGAGAGAGCTGACAAAGAAAAGGCTCAGTCTCAATTAAAATCATCTCAAAAGGCAACAATGCATATGAGCATCCAAACATCCTAAGAACGGTTACATTCATATGCAATGCTACCAACCAAAAGTGAAGATATGGGTAACATCATGGCCATCATAGCCAACATTCCTGATATAAGCCAACATCGAAAGAAAGCAACCCAAAGGCTTCCAGAACCTATATTAGCAAATAAAAGCAGTAGCGTGACGACCATATAAACAACCAACAAAAACCATAGCAGACCAATCACAAACAACCAACCACCCAGAAGATATAACAAGGTCAGTGATAGAGCCACCACCAGCATGGAAGAATTGAAAGGGACAAGCCAATTCAGAAGCATAGTAAAAACTAATACAATAGCCTAGATAGAGATTAAAATAAAATAAAAAATAACAACAAAGATCATTCAAATAGACATCAAAGTTCCCGACAAGAGCCACAACCGACCATCGGACACACTAGACCAAACTAGGTAGAAAAGGATGCCATCAACTAGTGGCGACAAAAACCACCAAATATCGACCACCATTAAAATCATCCATAACCGTTAGGAAGGAAAAAACCATAAAACTCCTCATGCCAATCAAGAGAAAAGCCAATCAAGAATCTCCAACAGAAATAGCAAAACATATTGAAAAGACCAAAGCTAATCAAATCTTGAGAGACCAACACCACTCAACAACCAACCATAATAGCGAGGAACCAATATAGGCGACCAAAAAAGCTAACCCAAAATAGACCCCAAAATAGATAGAAAAAATCAACAGCAAGCATAACCACAACCCTCTTAGAGATCGTTAAAAAAACCAAAAAATAGAAATGGTAGTCACCCAGCCAAACAAACAACTAAGGAGGACCACCCAACCACTATCAATAAATGAGAAAGGAGAGAAAAAAACCAAGGGAAGCATAGATTTAGTTTATTTCGATTTAGGTTTATTTATTTATTTTAGTTTATTTAGCTTTATTTTTATTTAGGTTTAGGTTTAAGTTTTAGCCTTTTATTTTAGGTTTAGGTTTAATTTATTTAGTTTATTTAGTTTAGATTTAGGTTTTTATTATTTATTTATTTAGGTTTAGGTTCAGGGTTAGGTTTAAGTTTTAGTTTATTTTTTATTTTTTTGTTTTGATTTTATTTTTTGGTTTAGGTTTATTTTTATTTATTTAGTTTATTTTTAGGTTTAGGTTTTAGGTTTAAGTTTAGGTTTAGGTTTAGGTTTATTTAGTTTAGATTTTTTTATTTAGGTTTTATCTATTTAGGTTTATTTAGTTTAGTTTAGGTTTAGGTTTTTAGGTTTATTTTAGTTTATATTTAGGGTTTTAGGTTTTAGGTTTATTTATTTTATTTAGTTTAGTTTTATTTTTTTTATTTATTTATTTTAGGTTTAGGTTTATTTAGGTTTAGGTTTATAGGTTTAGGTTTTGTTTAGGTTTTATTTAGGTTTTAGGTTTAGGTTTAAGTTTTTAGGCTTTGTTTAGGTTTATTTATTTATATTTAGTTTAAGTTTATTTTATTTATTTTTTAGTTTATTTAGTTTTGGTTTAGTTTTAGGTTTAGGTTAAGGATTAGGTTTAGCTTTTATTTATTTTATTTAGTTTAGTTTATTTTAGTTTAGGTTTAGGATTAGGTGTTATTTTTTTAGTTTATTTTAGTTTTTTTTACTTCTATTTTTTTAGGTTTATTTTATTTATTTTACTTTAGGTTTAGATTTAGGTTTATTTATTTAGGTTTTAGTTTAGGTTTAGTTTAGGTTTAGGTTTAGTTTTAGGTTTATTTATTTTATTTTAGTTTAGGCTTTTATTCAATTATGTTTAGGTTTATTTTGTTTATTCATTTCAGTTTAGGTTTAGCTTTATTATTTATTTATTTATTTTATGTTTACATTTTAGGATTTTTTTAAGGTTTAAGTTTATTTAAATTAGTTTAGGTTTAGGTATTATTTAGGTTTAGGTTTCTTAAGCTTAGTTTTTTTGGTTTTTAATTTTTTAGTTTTGTTCAGGTTTAAGTATAGGGTTATTTTAGGTTTAGGTTTAGGTTTTTAGGATTAGGTTTAGGTTTAGATTTCAATTTTAGGCTTTGGTTTATTTAGGTTTATTTAGTTTAGTTTAGGTTTATGTTTTATTTTATTTATTTTAGTTTTATTTATTTTATTTAATTTTATTTAGGTTTACTTTTTGGTTTGTTTAAGGTTTAGGTTTAGGTTTTGCTTTTACTAAATTTATGTTTAGGTATTTAGTTTACTTAGTTTTAGGTTTAGGTTTATTTTCATTTTAGTTTTAGGTTTTAATTTAGGGTTTAGAGTTTAGGGTTTACTATTTAGGGTTTAGGGCTTAGGGTTTATGGTTAGGTTAGGGGTTAGGGTTTAGGGTTAGTTTCAAAGTTTAGGGTTTAGGATTTCGTGTTTATGGTTTAGGGTTTAAGTTTTTTTTCTAAATTATGTAAATTTGTAGGTTTAGGTTTATTTAGTTTAATTTATATTTTTAATTAGGTTTATTTCTTATTTTTATTAGTTTAGTTTATTTATTTTAGTTTAGGTTTATGTTTATTTTTTATTTTAGTTTTATTTTTATTTTATTTTTTTGGTTTAGGATTTTTATTTATTTTTTGGTTTAGGTTTAAGTTTTTTTTAGGTTTTAAATTTTAGTTTAGGTTTACGGTTATTTTTAGTATATTTTATTTTATTTAGTTTAGGTTTTTGTTTAGGTTTAGTTTATTTTAGGTTTAAGCTTAGGATTTATTTATTTTAGTTTAATTGATTTTAGTTTAGGTTTAGTTTTATTTTATTTTTATTTTAGGTTTAAGTTCTTTTTAGTTTAGGGATTAGGCTTTATTTTTTATTTTATTTTTTGGTTTTATTTTTAAGTTTCTTGTTTAGATTTAGGTTTTTATTTATTTTAATTTTATTTTATTTTATGTTTATTTTATTTTTATTTTATGTTTAGGTTTTTTTTTAGCTTTTTTATTTTAGGTTTATTTTATTTTTTTAGTTTAGCTTAGGTTTTTATTTATTTAATTTTAGTTTAATATTAATTTTTTATTATTTTTTTATTTTTTTAGGTTTAGGTTTAGGTTTTAGTTTAGGTTTTTATTTTATTTTATTTATTTAGGCTTAGGTTTTTTTTATTTATGCTATTTCTAGGTTTTACTTCATTTAGGGTTAGGTTTTTAGGTTTTAGGGTTTTGGGTTTCAGGTTTACGGTTTAGGGTTTAGGGTTTAGGGTTTAGGGTTTGGGGTTTAGAGTTTAAGGTTTAGGGTTGTAAGTTTTAGGGTTTAGTGTTTAGGTTTGGGGTTTTAGGGTTTAGGATTTAGGGTTGTAGGTTTAGGGTTTATGGTTTAAGATTTAGGGTTAGTTTTAGGGTTTGGTGTTTAGAGTTTAGGGTTTAAGATTTAGGTTTTTAGGTTTTTAGGGTTTATGGTTTAGGGTTTAAGGTTTAGGGTTTAACATTTAGGGTTTAAGGTTTATGGTTTAGGGTTTAGTGTTGTAGGTTTATGTTTATTTTATTTTGTTCATTTTAGGTTTAGGCTTTATTTCTTAGGGTTTAGGTTTTATTTTTTATTTATTTTTTTATGTTTATTTTAAGTTTATTTTTTTAGGTTTAGGTTTTATTTAGTATTTATTTTATTTGATTATAGGTTTATATTACATTTTAGTTTTCTTTTATGTAGGCTTTTATTTTAGGTGTATTTTTTAGTTTTAGTTTATTTTAGTTTTTATTTATTTTATTTAATTTAGTTTTTTATTTTTTATTTTATTTTATTATTAATTTTAGGTTTAAGTTTAGGTTTAAGTTTAGGTTTGAGGCTTTGTTTAAGTTTTATTTTATTTTATTATTTTATTTAGGTGTAGGTTTTATTATTTATTTTATTTTTTTTTGGTTTTATTTAGTTTATGTTTAGGTTTTAGGTTTTAGGGTTCTGATTTAGGGTTTAGGGTTCTGGTTTAGGGTTTATGATTTTAGGGTTTAGGGTTTAGGATTTAGGGTCTAGGTTTTATTTATTTTAATTTAGTTTATTTATTTTAGTTTTATGTTTACTTTATATTGTTTATTTTAAGTTTAGGTTTTTAAAATTTAGGGTATAGGTTTTATTTTTTTTCTTAGGTTGTGTTTAGGTTTTTTTTTGTTTAGTTTAGTTTATTTTAGGCTTATGTTCAAGTTTTATTTATTTTAGTTTAATTTATTTTAGTTTAGGTTTAGGTTTATTTTATTTTTATTTTAGCTTTAGTTTTTTTAGGGTTTAGGTTTTAATTTTATTTATTTTAGGTTTATTTTTTTAGGTTTTGTTTTATTTTATTTTATTTTAGGTTTATTTTAACTTTATTTTAAGTTTAGTTTTTATTTTATTTAGATTTTTTATTTTTTTAGTTTAATTTTGGTTTTAATTTATTTTATTTTAGTTTAGTTTTTATTTTTTATTTTATTATCTTTTTTACTTTTAGGTTTAGGTTTATGTTTTAGTTTAGGTTTTTATTTTATTTTATTTTGCTTTAGGTTTTATTATTTTTTTATGTTTTATTTAGTTGCTGTTTAAGTTTTTTATCTTTTTAGGATTTAGGGTTTAGGGTTTAGGGCTTAGGGTTTAGGGTTTACGGTTTAGTGTTTTGAGTTTTTTGGTTTATTTTTGTTTATTTTACTTTGTTTTATTTTTTTATTTTATTTAGTTTAGTTTATCATTTTAGGTTTATTTATTTTAGTTTATGTTTTTATTTTAGTTTATTTTTTAGGTTTAGGTTTAGATTTGTATTTTTTAGTTTAGTTTTATTTTATTTTATTTTCTAGGTTTAGGTTTATTTTTTTATTAGGTTTATATTTAGGTTTTATTTTATTTTTTTTACGTTTAGGTTTTAGGTTTTTTTGGTTTATTTTAGGTTTATTTTTTTTAGTTTGTGTTTTGGTTTATTTTAATTTAGTTTATTTATATAGTTTAGGTTTACGTTTAGGATTAGTTTATTTTAGGTTTAGGTTTAAGTTTAATTTAATTTAGTTTAGTTTATTTTAGTGTAGGTTTAGGTTTATTTTATTTTATTAATGGTTTAGGTTTTATTTTTTTGGTTAAGGGTTTAAGTTTTTTTTATAGTTTAGGGTTTAGGGTTTTTGGTTAATAAATTCATATTCAAAATTTCTTCTTTTCGATTTCATCAACCAAGTAACACACCAAGTTTTCTAAGACAAAAGTTAAAACATAGATAAAAATGAGCACACATAAATAAAACCATAGATATTCTCTTGTAATAACATAGCTCCATAAGCAGTCAAATAGGTTCATTAGTTTTTAGTTCCCATTACCACCTTGGCCTCTCGACTAGATCATCATATCCCTAATATCTCCCTACCACCAGCTTTAACCTCCTTTCTTTAGCCTTTATAAGTCATTGCTCCAAACACCAACTCGATTTTCGGATCCCCATAATCATTGTGAAGACGCCTTTCACCTAGATCTAGAGCCTACTTTGATGTTTGTTGTCGAGGTTATTCTTAGGATTTAGGATTATGTTTAGGATTATTAGGTTTTAGTGTTTAGATTTATTTTTTAATTTATTTAGTCACTTTAGGTTTAGGTTTTGGTTTGGGTTTATGGTTTAGGTTTAGGGTTGATTTAGGGTTTAGGGTTTAGGGTTTAGGGTTTAGGGTTTAGGGTTTTAGGGATTATGCTTTTAGTTTTAGGTTGGTTTAGTGTTGTAGGTTTATTTTTAGGTTATAGGTTTAATTTTTGGTTTAGGGTTTAGGTTTAGGATTTAGAATTTAAGTTCTTTTTTAAAATTAAGTATATCGATAGGTTAGGTTTATTTAGTATATTTAGTTTATTTTTGTTTATTTAGTTTACTTTATCTTTTATTTTATTTAGGTTTATTGTTTAGTTTATTTAGTTTATTTTGTTTACTTTAGGTTTATTTATTTTAGTTTAAGTTTTCTATTTTAGTTTATTTTTTAGGTTTAGGTTTATGTTTAGGTTTATTATTTAGTTGAGTTTATTTTTATTTTAGTTTTTAGGTTTAGGTTTTATTTTTTATTTTTTGGGTTTAGGTTTAAGTTTTATTTTATTTTTTTTAGGTTTAAGTTTTAGATTTTTATTTTAGTTTTATTTTTTTTTTTTTATTTTTAGTTTATGTATAGGTTTAATTTTAGTTTTTTATTTTATTTAGTTTAGGTTTAGTTAATTTTAGGTTTAGGTTTATGTTTTATTTTTTTAGTTTCATTTATTTTAGTTTAGGTTTAGGTTTATTTTATTTTTATTCTAAGTTTAAGTTTCTTTCTTAATTTAAAGTTTAGGTTTTATTATTTATTTATTTATAGGCTTTATTTTTATGTTTTTTAAGTTTTGGTAAATATTTAGTTTTTATTTATTTTATTTTATGTTTAATTATTTTATTTTTCTTTAGTTTAGTTTGTATTTTATTTAGGTTTTATTCTAGGATTATTTTATCTTTAGTTTAATTTATGATTTTTTATTTTATTTTAATTTTTTTCTTCCTTATTTTATTTTATTTTGAGGTTTAGGTTTAGGTTTTAGTTTAAGTTTTCTATTTTACTTTATTTGTATATTTTATTTAGGTTTAGCATATTTATTTATTTTATTTTAAGGTTTTATTTAGTTTAGGCTTAGGTTTTTAGATTTTTTAGAGTTTAGGGTTTGGGCTTAGGGTTTAAGGTTTAAGGTTTATGGTTTATAGTTTAGGGTTTAGGTTTTAGGTTTAGTTTAGGGTTTAACATTAGGGTGTAGGGTTTAGGGTTTAGGGTTTAGTGTTTAACTTTAGGTTTAGTTTTAGGTTTTAGGTTTAGGGTTTAGTTTTATTTTGGATTTTATGGCTTTTAAGGGTTTAGGGTTTAAGTTTAGGGTTAGATTTAGGTTTAGGTTTAGGTTTTATTTTTTAGTTTTATTTATTTATTGGTTTTATTTATATAGGTTTATTTAAATTTATTTTATTGTTAGGTTTATTTAGTATAGTTTAGGTTTTAGGATTTAGGTTTAGGTTTGTTTTATTTTAGGTTTAGTTTAGGGTTTTAGTTAGTTTAAGATTTGGGTTTTGTTTAGGGTTTAGGTTTAGGTTTTATGTTTTAGTTTAGGGTTGTAGGTTTAGGTTTAAGTTAGTTTAGGTTTAGGGTTTAGTTTTAGGTTTAGGTTTTATAGTGTTATTTTAAGTTTTAGGTTTAGTGTTTAAACTTTAAATTTAGTTTATATTTTGATTTAGGTTTTATTTAGGTTTAGTGTTTATTTAGTTTAAGGTTTTAGGGTTTAGGTTAGCTTAGGTTTAGTTAGATTATTTAGTGTTTATAGTTTACTTTAGTTTAGGGTTTGAGGTTTAGTTTAGGTTTTAATATTACTTAGTTTAGGGTTTTAGTTTAGTTTAGTTAGTTTAGAGCTTAGTGTTTAGAGTTTAGTTTATTAAGGTTTTAAGGTTTAGGATTTAGGGTTGTAAGTTTAGAATTTAGGGTTTAGGTTTAGGTTTAGGGTTTATTTATTTAGGGTTTAGGATTTTTTAATTAAAGAAATTGGTATTATTAATTTAGTTTATTTATTTTATTTTTATTTTTATTTAGTTTAGTTTATTTATTTTAGTTTAGGTTTTTTATTTTAGTTTATTTTAGATTTAGGTTCGTTTGTTTATTTTTTAGTTTTATTTTTATTTTATTTTTAGGTTTATGTTTTATTTTTTTATTTTAGGTTTGGTTTATTTTATTTTACTTTTTTTAGGTTTAAGTTTTGGATATTATTTTAGCTTTATTTTTAGGTTTTATTTTTTAGTTTGGTTTAAGATTATTTTAGTTTATTTAATTTTATTTAGTTTAGGTTTTGGTTTAGTTTAGTTTATTTTAGGTTTAAGTTTAGGTTTTATTTTATTTAGTTTAGGTTTAGTTTATTTTTTATTTTTATTTTAGGTTTAGGTTTTATTTTTATTTATTTTTAGGTTTTATTTTTAGGTTTATTGTTTCGGTTTAGGTATTTATTTATTTTTTATTTTATTTTATTTTAGGTTGATTTTTTTATTTTATTTTTAGGTTTTATTTTTATGTTTATTTTATTTTTTAGTTTAGTTTAAGTTTTTATTTAATTTATTTTAGTTTAGTTTTTAATTTTTATTTTATTTTATTTTTAGGTTTAGGTTTTTAGGGTTTACGGTTTATGGTACTGAGTTTAGGGTTAATGTTAGGGTTTAAGGTTTAGGGTTTAAGGTTTTTTAAAGGAAATGTTAGAATTTCAATACAATAAAAGAAAAGGATACAATGTCAATGCTTCAAAGATCTATAGCTCTCAGAGGTACATTGAACCTAAAAAGCTAAACCGCCATCTCTGTACAATGGAAAAATAGAGAGAAAAAGAAACTGCTAAAAAAGCAATAGAGGAAAAGACATAGATTAAAATAAAATAAAAAATAACAATAATGATCATTCAAATAGACATCAAAGTTCCAAGCAAGGGAGAGCCAACCATAGCGACACCACCAAACTAGGTAGAAAAGGATGCCATCAACTAGACTGACAAAAGCCAACAAATATCGACCACCATTAAAATCATCCATAACTAGGTTATGAAGGAAAAACCATAAAGCTTGTCTATGTCAAAGAGAGAAAATCAATCAATAAGAATCTCCAACACAAACCGAATAGCAAAACATATTGAAAAGACAAAAGCTAATCAAATCTTGAAGAGACCAACGGCCACTCAACAACCAACCATAATTAGAGGATCCAATATCGAACATCTAAAACAAAACTAAAATAGACCCCAAAATAAGTAGAAAAATCAACAACAAGCATAACCACAACCCTCTAGAGATCATTAAAAAAACCAAAAAATAAATGGTAGTCACACCAATCAAATAAAAAACCAAGGAGGACAACCCAACTATCAATAAATGAGAATGGAGAGAAAAAACCAAGGAAGCATAGTTTTAGTTTATTTGGTTTAGGTTTATTTATTTATTTTAGTTTATTTAGCTTTATTTTTTATTTAGGTTTAGGTTTAAGTTTTAGCCTTTTAATTTAGGTTTAGGTTTAATTTATTTAGTTTATTTAGTTTAGATTTAGGTTTTATTATTTATTTATTTGGTTTAGGTTATTAGTTTAAGTTTTAGTTTATTTTTATTTTTTATTTGTTTTGATTTTATTTTTTGGTTTAGGTTTATTTTTATTTATTTAGTTTATTTTTAGGTTTAGGTTTTAGGTTTAAGTTTAGGTTTTAGTTTAGGTTTATTTAGTTTAGATTTTTTTTTTATTTAGGATTTATCTATTTAGGTTTATTTAGTTTAGTTTAGGTTTAGGTTTTTAGGTTTATTTTAGTTTAGGTTTAGGGTTTTAGGTTTTAAGTTTTAGGTTTATTTCTATTTTACTTAGTTTAGTTTTTATTTTTATTTATTTATTTTAGGTTTAGGTTTATTTAGGTTTAAGTTTAGCATAGGTTTAGGTTTTTAGGCTTAGTTTAGGTTTATTTATTTTTATTTAGTTTAGGTTTATTTTATTTATTTTTTAGTTTATTTAGTTTTAGTTTAAATTTTATTATTTAGGTTTAGTTTTGGTTTAGGTTAAGGTTTAGGTTTAAATTTATTTTATTTAGTTTATTTTAGCTTAAGTTTAGGATTAGGTTTTATTTTTTAGTTTATTTTAGTTTTTTTTACTTATTTTTTAGGTTTATTTTATTTATTTTACTTTGGGTTTAGATTTGGGTTTATTTATTTTTTAGTTTAGGTTTAGTTTAGGTTTAAGTTTAGGTTTAGGTTTATTTATTTTATTTTATTTTAGTTTTTATTTTATTATGTTTAGGTTTATTTTATTTATTCATTTCAGTTTAGATTTTGGTTTATTTTTTATTTATTTATTTTATGTTTAGGTTTTAGGATTTTTTTAAGGTTTAGGTTTAGGGTTAGGTATATTTAAATTAGTTTAGGTTTAGGTATTATTTAGGTTTAGGTTTCTTAGGCTTAGGCTTTTTAATTTTTATTTTTCTAGTTTTGTTCAGGTTTAAGTTTAGGGTTATTTTAGGTTTATGTTTAAGTTTTTAGGATTAGGTTTAGGTTTAGATTTCAGTTTTAGATTTTGGTTTATTTAGGTTTATTTAGTTTAGTTTATGTTTAGGTTTATGTTTTATTTTATTTATTTTAGTTTTATTTAATTTATTTAATTTTTTACTTTTTTGGTTTATTTATTTAGGTTTAGGTTTAGGTTTTGCTTTTACTTAATTTATGTTTAGGTATTTAGTTTACATAGTTTTAGGTTTAGGTTTAGGTTTTTCATTTTAGTTTTAGGTTTTAGTTTAGGGTTTAGGGTTTAGGGTTAATTTCAAAGTTTAGGGTTTAGGATTTCGTGTTTATGGTTTAGGGTTTAAGTTTTCTAAATTATGTCAATTTGTAGGTTTGGTTTATTTAGTTTAATTTTATATTTAATTAGGTTTATTTCTTATTTTTTATTAGTTTAGTTTATTTATTTTAGTTTAGGTTTATGTTTATTTTTATTTTAGTTTTATTTTATTTTATTTTTTGGTTTAGGATTTTATTTAGGTTTAGGTTTAAGTTTTTTTTAGGTTTTAAATTTTAGTTTAGGTTCTATTTTTTAGTATATTTTATTTTATTTAGTTTAGGTTTATGTTCAGTTTAGTTTATTTTAGGTTTTCTCGGGTTTATTTATTTTAGTTTAATTGATTTTAGTTTAGGTTTAGTTTTCTTTTATTTTTATTTTAGGTTTAAGTTTTTTTTAGTTTAGGGATTAGGCTTTATTTTTTGTTTATTTTTAGGTTTTATTTTCAAGTTTCTTGTTTAGATTTAGTTTTTTATTTGTTTTAATTTTATTTTATTTTATGTTTATTTTATTTTTATTTTATGTTTAAGTTTTTTTTATTTAGCTTTTTTATGTTTAGGTTTATTTTATTTTTTTAGAAAGGTTTTATTTATTTAATAGTTTAATATTAATTTTTATTATTTTTTTTATTTTTTAGGTTGGTTTAGGTTTTAGTTTAGGTTTTTATTTTATTTTATTTATTTAGGCTTAGGCTTTTATATTTATGTTATTTCTAGGTTTTACTTCGTTTAGGTTAGGTTTTTAGGTTTTGGGTTTTTGGTTTTGAGTTTATGGTTTAGGGTTTAGGGTTTAGGGTTTAGGGTTTAGGGTTTGGGGTTTAAAGTTTAAGGTTTAGGGTTGTAAGTTTTAGGGTTTAGTTTTTAGGGTTTTGGGTTTTAGGGTTTAGGGTTTAGGGTTGTAGGTTTAGGGTTTAAGGTTTATAATTTATGGTTAGTTTAGGGTTTGGTGTTTAGAGTTTAGGGTTTAGGATTTAGGTTTTAGGTAGGATTTAGGGTTGATTTATAGTTTAGGGTTTAGGTTTAGGTTTTAACATTTAGGGTTTAAGGTTTAGGGTTTAGGCTTTATTGTAGTTTAGAGCTTAGATTTTATTTTTTTAGTTTGTTTATTTTAGTTTAGGTTTATGTTTATTTTATTCATTTAGGTTTAGGCTTTTTCTTTGGGTTTAGGTTTTATTTTTTATTTATTTTATGTTTTATTTTAAGTTTATTTTTAGGTTTAGGTTTTATTTAGTATTTATTTTATTTGATTATAGGTTTATATTACATTTAGTTTTTTTTCTTTTATGTAGGCTTGTTATTTTTTAGGTGTATTTTATTTTTTAGTTTAGTTTAGTTTTTTTATTTATTTTATTTTATTTTAGTTTTATTTTTTACTTATTTTATTATTAAATTAGGTTTAAGTTTAGGTTTAGGTTTAGGTTTGAGGCTTTAGTTTAAGTTTTTATTTTATTTTATTTTATTATTTTATTTAGCTGTAGGTTTTATTATTTATTTTATTTTTAGGTTTATTTAGTTTATGTTTAGGTTTTAGGTTTTAGGGTTTTACATTTAGGGTTTAGAATGGTTTAGGGTTTATGATTTTAGGGTTTAGGGTTTAGTATTTACGGTCTAGGTTTTATTTATTTTAATTTAGTTTATTTTATTTTAGTTTTATGTTAACTTTCTATTATTTATTTTAGGTTTAGGTTTTTTTAAAATTTAGGGCATAGGTTTTATTTTTTTATTTTAGGTTTGTGTTTAGGTTTTGTTTAGGTTTAGTTTATTTTAGGTTTATGTTGGGTTTATTTATTTTAGTTTAATTTATTTTAGTTTATGTTTAGGTTTATTTTATTTTTATTTTAGCTTTAGTTTTTTTTTAGGGTTTAGGTTTTAATTTTATTTATTTTAGGTTTATTTTTTAGGTTTAGTTTTATTTTATTTTATTTTAGGTTTATTTTAACTTTATTTGAAGTTTAGTTTTATTTTATTTAGATTTTTTTTATTTTTTAGTTTAATTTAGGTTTTATTTATTTTATTTTAGTTTAGTTTATTTTTTTATTTATTATCTTTTTTACTTTTAGGTTTAGGTTTATGTTTTAGTTTAGGTTTTATTTTATTTTATTTTGGTTTAGGTTTTACTATTTATTTTATTTTATGTTTTTTATTTAGTTACGGTTTAAGTTTTATCTTTTGAGGTTTAAGGTTTGGGTTTAGGGTTTAGGGTTTGGGGTTTAGGGATTAGGGTTTAGGGTTTAGGGTTTTAGGGTTTAGGATTTTAGGGTTTAAGGTTTAGGGTTTTAAGGGTTTAAGGTTTAGGGTTTATTGTTTAGGTTTTTGGTTTAAGGTTCAGGTTTTTGTTTAGGGTTTAGGGCTTTTAGTTTTTTTTTAAAAGAGAACAAATTCAAATTCAATATTTCTTCTTTTCGAATTCATCAAGCAAGTAACACAGTTTTAAGACACAACAACAACATGATAAAAATGAGCACTAGAGCAAATCAAAAAAAAGATAACTAGAACTGTCTACTATAAAGACACAATTCCATAGCATATTGGATGGATCATTCTTTAGTTTCTCCACTTTCGATTAGAACCAATGTCGACCTCTTGAGTAGCGGGATCCACCATCATATCCTCGCCCGGTTGTAACCTCGTTCCTTGGCCTCCATAACCACCACGCACCACCACCTTATCACCGGACCTGATCCCCACCACCACTACGATAATGAGTGCCTAGCCTTCACCTCCCTAGATCTAGATGGAGCCTAGTTGGGGTGATGTTCCATCAGTTACATTCTTAGGTTTAAGTTTAGTGGTTATTTAGTTTATTAGTTTATTAGTTAATTTTTTTATTGGGGTTTAGTTTATCTTAGTTTATTTAGTTATTGTTAGTTAGTTTAGTTCTTATTAGTTAGTTATTATTATTAGTATATGGTTTATTATTATTTAGGTTTTAGTTACTTTTAGTTAGTGGTTTAGTTTTATTAGTTTAGTTTTGTTAGTTTATTTATTAGTTTGTTAGTTTAGTTAATTAGTTTTATTAGTTTAGTTATGGGTTTAGGTTTATTAATTTATTATTATTATGTTTTTTTTAGTTTGGTTTATGGTTTAATTTTTTATTAGTTATTTATTATTATTTATTATTATTACTTTTTTAGTTGGTTTATTATTAGTTTTGTTTTATTTTTCTTTAGTTTATTATTATTATTAGTTTATGTTTATTATTATTTTATTATTATTATTTAGTTTATTTATTTAGTTAGTTTGGGTTTAGTTATTTTTTGTTATTTATTAGTTAGTTTATTAGTTAGTTTTAATATTATTTTTAGTTAGTTAGTTATTTTATTATTATTATTTTATTATTCTTATTTAGTTTAGTTAGTTAGTTTATTAGTTTTATTATTAGTATTAGTTTAGTTTATTAGTTTGTTTATTAGTTTTTTTTTAATTTTTTATTATTAGTATATTGGTTATTAATTTTAGGTTATTAGTTGTTTATTATTAGTTTATTTAGTTTTTTATTAGTTTTAGTTTTTTTTAGTTATTATTAGTTTTGAGTTTATTATTTATTAGTTTATCGGTTTTATTAGTTAGTTATTAATTAGTTTTTTTTAGTTTATTATTAGTTTATTAGTTTTTTTAGTTAATTTAGTTATTATTATTAGTTTTATATTAGTTATTAGTTATTTTAATTTAGTTTAGTTTTTATTATTAGTTTTATTATAATTAGTTTTATTATAATTAGTTTTATTAATTTTGGTTTTTGGGTGTTTAGTTTTTTAGTTTTATTATTATTATTATTATTATTATTATTATTATTATTATTATTATTATTATTATTATTAGTTTAGTTAATTTGGTTAATTTATTTATTTATTGGTTTAGTTATTAGTTTATTATTAATAGTTATTATTAATTTTTTATTAGTTAATTTTTATTTACTTTATTATTATTTATTAGTTTAGTTGGTTTAGTGTTTAGTTTAGTTTAGTTTAGTTTAGTTTTAGTTATTTATTATTTAGTTTATTATTATTATTAGTTTAGTTTAGTTAGTTTTTATGTTATTAGTTTTATTATTATTTAGTGTGTTTTAAGTTATTATTAGTTTAGTTTAGTTTATTTTTATATATGGTTATTAGTTTATTAGTTAGTAAGTTTTATTAGTTTGTTTATTACGTTTGTTAATTATTATTTGGTTTAGTTTATTTATTTATGATTTATTTATTATTTAGTTTATTATTATTACTATTATTATTAGTTTAGTTATTAATTTTACTTAGTTTAGTTTATTATTAGTTTATTAGTTTAGTGTTAGTTATTATTAATTATTTAATTTTAGTTTATTAGTTTTTTAGTTTTATTATTAGTTTTAGTTATTATTATTTAGTTAGTTTATTATTATGATTAATTAGTTTATTAGTTTATGAGTTTAGTTTAGTTATTAGTTAGTTATTATTATTAGTTATTTACTTAGTTTATTTGTTTTAGTTTACTTAGTTTAGTTATTAGGTTTAGTTTTATTATTAGTTAGTTATTTATTAAGTTAGTTATGTTTAGGGTTTAGTTTATTGGTTAGTTATTATTATTAGTTAATTATTATTGGGGTTTAGTTTAGTTAGTTTATTAGTTTTAATTTTGGTTTAGGTTTAGTTTTGTTTTATTAGTTTTATTAGCTTAGTTTAATTTTAGTTAGTTTATTTGTGGGGTTCTTTTATTTATGTTTAATTTAATTATTAGTTTGTTTATTAGTTTTGTTAGTTATTTTTATTATTAGTTTAATAGTTTTTTAGTCATTATTTAGTTTTAGTTTAGTTAGATTTAGTAGTTTTATTTTTGTTTATTATTATTTTTTTATTTATTTATTATTAGCTTATTAGTTTTAGTTTATTATTTATTAGTTTTAGTTTTAGTTAGTTTAGTTTCATGTTTTATTAGTTTCTTTTTAGGGTTTAGGGTTTGGAGTTTAAGGTTTTAGGGTTTAGGGTTAGTTTTATGGTTTAGCATTTAGGGTTAGGTTTTTTTATTATTTTTTTTTATTTTTAGGGTTTAGGGTTTAGGGTTTAGGGTTTAGGGTTTAGGTTTAGGTTTTAGGTTTAGGGTTGGGTTTTAGTTTAGGGTTTAGGGTTTTAGTTTTTTTTTTTTAGAGAACAAATTCATATTCAATATTTCTTCTTTTTAATTTCGTCAACCAAGTAAAACACCAAGTTCTCTAAGACACAAGAGACAACATAGGTAAAAAGTGGGCACACATAGAGCAAATAAAAAACCCTAAATAACTAGAACCATCTGTACTATAAAGAGTTTCATAAGCAACAAATCGGATAATCACCGTTCTTCAATTTCTCCAGTTCCCATTTGAACCATCCTGGCCTCTCCAGTAGTGGGATCCACCATCATTTCCTCGATCTCTCCCTCCTCCACCACCCATGTAACCTTGTGCTCCTCTGCCTCCATAACCACCCACAACCACCACCTCCATATCCAGCACCTCAGATCCCCACCAGAGATAATTGCGCCTCCTCCTTGCCTCCACCACGGATCTAGGCGAGCCAGTTGATAGTCATGTTCTACCATCAGGTTGCCCATTCTTAGGGTTTAGCTTTAGGTTTAAGTTTATTAAGGTTTTAGGGTTTAGGTTTATTTTTAATTTATTTAGTTACATTAAGTTTAGCTTTACGGTTTGGTGTTTAGGGTTTAGGGTTTGGAGTTTAGGGTTTAGGGTTTAGGGTTAGGTTTTATGGTTTAGCATTTAGGGTTTAAGGTTTATGGTTTAGGGTTTTAAAGTTTATGCTTTTAGGGTTTAGAGTTTAGGATTAGTTTAGGCTTTAGGGTTTAGGGTTTAATGTTTAGAGTTTAGATTAGGGTTTAGGGTTAAGAGTTTAGGGTTTAGGATTGTAGGTTTAGTTTTGTAGGTATAGGGGTTAGGGTTAGTTTTGTTGTTTAAGGTTTTTTTTTTAAAATTATGTAAACTGATAGGTTTAGGTTAATTTGGTTTATTTATTTTATTTTTTTATTTAGGTTTTTTTATTTTTTTTAGTTTAGTTTATTTATTTTAGGTTTATTTATTTTAATTTAGGTTTTTTATTTTAGTTTATTTTTTAGGTTTAGGTTTATGTTTAGGTTTATTTTTTAGTTGAGTTTTTTTAGGTTTAGGTTTTATTTTTATTTTTATGTTTAGGTTTAGGTTTTATTTTATTTTTTTAGGATTAGGTTTTAGGTTTTTATTTTAGGTTTATTTTTAGGTTTAATTTTTTTATCTTAGGTTTAGGTTTACATTAGTTGAGTTTTATTTTTATTTTAGTTTATTTGGTTTAGGTTTTATTTTTTATTTTTAGGTTTAGGTTTAGGTTAATGTTTTTACTTTATTTTTTTAGGTTTAGGTTTAGGTTTATTTTTAGTTTATTTTATTTTATTTAGTTTAGGTTTATGTTCATGTTTAGTTTATCTTAAGTTTAGGTTTAGGTGTTATTTATTTTAGTTTATTTTAGGATTATTTTATTTTTATTTTATTTATATTTAGGTTTAATTTTTTTTTAGTTTAGGGTTTATGTTTATTTTTTTATTTTTTTTTAGGTTTATTTTTTAGGTTTTGGTTTTATTTAGTTTTTTTTTTTATTTTATTATAGGTTTATTTTATTTTTATTTTACATTTAGTTTTATTTTCTTTAGATTTTTTTATTCTTATGTTTATTTTTTTAGTTTATATTTTTATTTTATTTTAATTTTATTTTAATTTTATTTTTTAGTTTTAGGTTTAGTTTAGGTTTATTTTATTTATTTTAGGTTTATTTTTTATTTTATTTATTTTAGGTTTTAGGTTTTAGTTTAGGTTTAGGTTTAGTGTTAGGTAGTTTAGGGTTTTAAGGTTTAGTTTTAGAGGTTTAGTTTAGGGTTTAGTTTAGGTTAGTTTAGGGTTTTAGGGTTTTGGGGTTTAGTTTAGGGTTTAGGGTTTAGGGTTTAGGTTTACAATTTAGGGGTTTAGGGTTTAAGGTTTAGGGTTTAAGGGTTTTTTTTTCAAAATTAAGTAAACTAGTAGGTTTTAGTTTATCTAGTTTATTTAGTTTATTTTTTTAACTTTATTTTTTATTTTTATTTACTTTAGTTTATTTATTTTAGTTTAGGTTTTTTATTTTAGTTTATTTTTTTAGGTTTTGGTTTATGTTTAATTTAGTTTATTTTTTTATTTTATATTTTAGGTTTAGTTTATTTTTTATTTTAGGTTTAGGTTTAGGTTTTATGTTTTTATTCTAATTTACTTTTAGGTTTTATTTTTTTAGTTTAGGTTTAGTTTTATTTTAGTTTATTTGATTTTATTTTGTTTAGTGTTTATGTTTAGTTTATTTTAGGTTTAGGTTTAGGTTTTATTTATTTTAGTTTTTGGTTTAGGTTTATATTATTTTTTTTTATTTGAGGTTTAGTTTTTTTTTAGTTTAGGGTTTAGATTTATTTTATTTTTTTTATTTTAGGTTTTCTTTTATGTTTATTTTTTTAGGTTTAGGTTTTTATTTAGTTTTTATTTTATTTTATTTTATTTTATTTTATGTTTATTTTATTTATATTTTATGTTTAGTTTTTATTTTATTTAGGTTTATTTTATTTTATTTAGTTTAGTTTAGGTTTTTATTTATTTTATTATTATTTAGCTTTTAATTTTTATTTTATTTTATTTTTAGGTTTAGGTTTAGGTTTAGGTTTAGATTTTAGTTTAGGTTTTATTTTATTGTATTTTTTATTTTATTTTTTGTTTATGTTTTTTTTTATTTTTTTTATTTTAGGTTTTATTTAGTTTGCATTTAGTAGCATCACCATCATGTTTAGGTATATTTAGGTTTTTTTTTTATTTTAGTTTATATTTTGGGTTTATTTTTTATGATAAGGTTTTAGGATTTAGGGAGGTTTTATGTTTATCATCTGTTTAGGGTTTTGGTTTAGCTTTAAGTTTATTAGGTTTTAGGGCTTAGGATTATTTTATAATTTATTTAGTTTTATTTGGGTTTAGGTTAAGGGTTTGGGGTTTAGGGTTTTTAGGGTTTAGGGTTTAAGGTTTAAGGTTTAGGGTTTTAGTGTTTATGCTTTTAGGGTTTAATGTTTAGAGTTAAAGTTTAGGGTTTAGTGTTTTTCAGGGTTTAGGGTTTAGGGTTTAAAGTTGTAGATTTAGGGTTTATGGTTTGGGATTTTGGGTTTAAGGTTTCTTTTAAAAAAATTTTAAATGTAGGTTTAGGTTTATCAATATTAAGTTTATTTTTAAATTTATTTAGTTTAATTTTTTTTATTTAATTATATTGTTTTATTATTTTATTTATTTTAGTTTAGGTTTTATTTTTATTTTAGGTTTTAGGTTTAGGTTTTTTATTTTAGTTTATTTTAGGTTTATTTTTTGGTTTTAGGTTTAGTTTATTTTTAATTTATTTTATTTTATTTTTTAGGTTTAGGTTTAGGTTTATTTATTTTAGGTTTAGGTTTAGGTTTTATTTATTTAAGTTTAGGTTTATTTTTAGGTTTAGGTTTAGGTTTATTTTATTTTATTTAGTTTATTTTTATTTAGGTTTAGTTTATTTTTTTAGGTTTAGGTTTTATTTTTATTTATTTTAGGTTTATTTTAGGTTTAGGTTTTTTTATTTTTGGGTTTATTTATTTTATTTTTAATTTATTTTATTTTATAGGTTTTATTTATTTTATTTTATTTAGTTAGGTTTAATTTTATTTATTATATTTTATTTATTTTTTATTTTATTATTTTATTTTTATTTAGTTATTTTTATTTTATTTTTTTATTTTATTTTATTTTATTATATTTAGGTTTATGTTTTTATTTATTTTATTTTTAGGTTTATTTATTTTGTTTAGGTTTTAGGTTTTTTTTTTTTTATGTTTAGGTTTAGGTTTATGGTTTATTTTAGGGTTTAACATTTAGGTTTAGCATTTAGGATTTAAGGTTTTAGGGTTTAGGGTTTAAGGTTTATTTTCTTTAGGGTTAGTTTTAGGGTTTAGGGTTTAGTTTAGGGTTAGGGTTTAGGGTTATTTAGGTTTATATTTATAGTTTAAGGTTTATTATTTAGTTTTTTTTAGGTTTAGGTTTATTTAGGGTTTAGGTTTAGTTTTAGGGTTTTTTAGTTTAGGTTTTAGTTTAGGGTGTTTTATGTTTAGGTTTAAGGTTTAGTGTTTAGGCTTTAGTTTAGGGTTTAGGTTTATTAGTTTAGTTTAGGTTTATTTTAGGGTTTTTTAGGTTTAGTATGGTTTAGTTTAGTGTTATTTTAGGGTTTAGTTTTTTAGGTTTAGAATTAGTTTAGGTTTAGGTTTAGGATTTAGGTTTAGGGTTTGTTTAAGTTTAGTTTTTTTTAAATTAAATATATGTTTAGATTTATTAATTTATTAATTTATTTTTTAATTTATTTTATTTTATTTTATTATTTATTTTTATTTTTATTTTAGGTTTAAATTTATTTATTTTAGTTTAGGTTTCATTTTAGTTTATTTTAGGTTTATGTGTAGGTTTATGCTTATTTTTTTAGTTTAGTTTTATTTTTTATTTTATTTTTAGGTTTAGGTTTTATTTTTTTTATTTTTAGGTTTAGGTTTAGGTTTATGTTATTTTAGGTTTAGGTTTAGTTTTTATTTTTATTTTATTTTTACTTTAGGTTTAGGTTTATTTTTTAGTTTATTTTATTTTATTTAGTTTAGGGTTTAGGTTTAGTTTATTTTAGGTTTAGGTTTAGGTTTATATATTTTAGTTTAATTTATTTTAGCTTAGGTTTAGGTTTATTTTATTTTTTTATTTTAGGTTTAGGTTTTTTATTTTATTATTTTATATTTTATTTTAGATTTAATTTTAGGTTTAGATTTTTATGTAGTTTTTTATTTTATTTTATTTTAGGTTTTTTTATTTATTTTTATTTATGTTTGGGTATTATTTAGGGTTTAGGGTTTTACTTTGGTTTAGGGTTTAGGTTAGTTTAGCATTTAGGGTTTAGGGTTAGTTTAGGGTTTAGGTTATGTTAGTTTAGGGTTTAAGGTTTAGGGTTTAGGATTTACAATTTAGGATTTTAGGGTTTTTAGGGTTTAAGGTTTCGGGTTTAGGTTTTCATTTAGGGTTTAGGTTTAGGGTTTAATTTTTTTTAAATAGATAAAAATTTGATTCATCATTTCTTCTTTTGATTTCATCAACCAGTAGTAGACCAAGTTTAGATACAAGGGATGACATACATAAAAAATAAATTAGATCAAATACCACAGAAAACTAGAATCATCTCTAATGTAAAGACATAATTCCATAAGCTATTAACCATTCTTATTTCTTTAGTTCCCATTTGACCACCCCTTAGATCCTCCATTATCACGATCATCCCTCCACCATTTATTTTAACCTATCGCTCCTCTCCATACCATCTCCATATCCATTAGCACCTCCAAATCCTCAACCTTATGCCTCCATAACCACCAATATCCACCATCATATCCATCACTTCCTGGGTTAGGGTTTAGGTTTTAGGGTTAGGGTTTAGGTTTGGGTTTAGGTATAGTTTTAGCCTTTAGGCTTTAGGGTTTTAGTTTAGGGTTTAGGGTTTAGGGATAGCAGTTTAGGTTTAGGCTTAGGTTTAGGGTTTAGAGTTTTGGGTTTAGGGCTTAGTGTTCAAGTTTAGGTTTAGGTTTAGGGTTTATGGTTTAGGGTTTTAGGGTTTGGGTTTAGGGTTTAGTTTAGTTTAGGGTTTAGGGTTTGGGTTTTAGGGTTTAGGTTTAGAGTTTAAGGTTTAGGGTTTAGGGTTTAGTGTTTTTATTTATTTATTTATTAAATTTAAGTTAAATTAAGTAAATTAGTAGGTTTAGGTTTATTTAATTTATTTAGTTTTTTTATTTATTTTAGTTTTTTTTATTTTTTTATTTTTATTTAGGTTCATTTTTCTTTCTACTTAGTTTAGTTTATTTATTTTAAGTTTATTTATTTTAGTTTAGGTATTTTTATTTTAGTTTATTTTTAAAGTTTAGGTTTAGGTTTATGTTTATTTTTTAGTTTAGTTTTATTTTTATTTTATTTTTTAGGTTTAGGTTTTTTTTTATTTTAGGTTTAGGTTTAGGCTTTTTTTTTATTTTTTTTTAGGTTTAGGTTTTAGGTTTTATTTTAGGTTTATTTTGGTTTAATTTTTTAGGAGGTTTAGGTTTATTTTTAGTTTATTTTATATTATTATTTAGTTTAGGTTTAGGTTTAGGTTTAGTTTATTTTAGGTTTAGGTTTAGGTTATTTATTTTAGTTTTTTTTTTTTGTTTTGGTTTATTTTATTTTTGTTTATTTTATTTATTTTAGGTTTAGGTTTCTTTTTTAGTGTTTATGTTTTGTTTAGGTTTTTTTTTAATTTTATTTTATTTTATTTTAGGTTTAATTAATGTTTATTTTAGGTTTAGATCTTATTTTATTTAGATCTTTTTTATTTTTAGGTTTATTTTATTGGTTTAGTTTAGGTTTTATTTATTTTATTTTTTTATTTTATTTTTTTTATGGTTTAGGTTTAATTTTATTTTAGGTTTAGGTTTTATTTTATTTGCTTAGGTTTTTTTATTTATTATTTTAGGTTTTATTTAGTTTAGGTTTAGGTTTTAGGTTTTAGGTTTTAGGGTTTAGGAGGGTTTAGGGTTTGGGGTTTTAGGGTTTAGGGTTTAGGGTTTAGGGTTTTAGTTTTAGGTTTAGGGTTTTTAGGGTTTAAGTTTAAGGTTAGGGTTTAGGTTTAGGGTTTTAGATTTAGGGTTTAGGGTTTAGGTTAGGGTTTAGGTTAGGTTTAGTTTAGGTTAGTTTAGGTTTAGGTTTAGTTTAGTTTTAGTTTAGGTTTAGGTTAGTTTAAGTTTAGTTTATTTAGTTTAGGTTTAGTTTAAGTTTAGGTTTAGGTTTAGAGTTAGGTTTTAAGTTTAGGTTTAGAGTTTAAGTTTAGGTTTTAGGTTTAGTTTAGTTTAGTTTAGGTTTAGGTTTAGAGTTTATATTTAGTTTAAGTTTAGGTTTAAGTTTAGGTTTAGGGTTTAGGTTTAAGTTTAAATTTAGTTTAGGTTAAGTTTAGGTTTAGGTTTAGGTTTAAGTTTAGGTTTTAGGTTTTAGTTAGGTTTTTAGGTTTAGTTTTAGTTTAGGTTTAGTTAAGTTTAGGTTTAAGTTTAGTTTAGTTTAGTTTATTTAGTTTAATTTAGGTTTAGTTTAAGGTTTATTTTAAGTTTAGTTAGGTTTAGGTTTAATTTAGGTTTAGTTTAGGTTTAAGTTTAGTTTAGGTTTAGGTTTAGATTTAAAGGTTTTTTTAGGTTTAGTTTAGGTTTAAGTTTAGAGTTTAGGTTTATTTTATAGTTTAGGGTTTTAGAGTTTAGGTTAAGTTTAAGTTTAGGTTTAGGGTTTATAGTTTAGGTTTAGGTAAGTTTAGTTTTAGGTTTAGGGTTTTGTTTAGGTTTAGGTTTAGGGTTTTTTAGGTTTTATTTAGATTTAGGTTTATTTAGGGTTTTTAGGTTTGTTTAGTTTAATTTAGTTTAGTGTTTAGGGTTTATGGTTTTAGTTTAGGGTTTAGGTTTAGGGTTTAGGTTTAGGTTTAGGTAGGTTTTAGTTTAGGTTTAGGGTTTAAGGTTAAGAGAGATTAAACTAATATTCAACATTTCTTCTTTTGATTTCACCAACAAGTAGCACACCAAGTTTTCTAAGACACAAGATGACATAGATAAAAATGATCATGCATAGAGCAAATCAAAAACCATAGATAATGAAAACTATATCTATTGTAAAGACACAATTCCATAGTTGGATTAATTCTTATTTCTCCGGTTCCCATTATTACCAACCTCTCTCGGCGGCGGATCGCCATCATATCCCCAATTCCCTCCATGACCACCTTACATCCTGCTCCTCCCTCCTCCATAACAACCATTGCTCTGACCACTACCTCCATATCCATCAGTACCTCCAAATCTCCCAACACCACAAGGATAATCGCCGCCTCCACCTTTACATGCAGATCTAGACTAGCCTGATATTGATGTTCTCCATCAAGATTCGCCCATTATTAAGGTTTAGGTTTAGTTTAGGTTTTGGATTTTTAGGGTTTATATTTACTTTTTATTTATTTAGTTTCTTTAGGTTTAGGTTTAGCATTTAGGGTTTAGGGTTTAGGGTTTAGGGTTTAGGGTTTAGGGTTAGGGTATATGGATTAGGGTTTTAGGTTTTAGGGTTAGGGTTTAAGGATTAGAGATTAGGGTTTAGAGTTTAGGGTTTAGTGCTTAGGCTTTAGAGTTTAGGGTTTTTTAGGGTTAGTTTAGCTTTAGGTTTGGGTTGGTTTAGGGTTTAAGGTTTAGGGATGGTGTTTAGGGTTTAGGGTTAGTTTAGTTTTTAGGGTTTAGGGTTTAGGGTTTAGGGTTTAGGATTTAGGGTTTAGGGTTTAGGGTTGTAGGTTTAGGGTTTAAGGATTAGGGTTAGGTTTAGGTTTATTTAGCTAATTTAGTTTATTTATTAATTTTTATTTAGCTTCAACTTTATTTTTATTTAGTTTATTTTATTTATTTTAGGTTTACTTATTTTAGTTTATTTTTTATTTAGTTTATTTCTTAGGTTTTGGTTTAGGTTTAGGTTTATTTTTAGTTTATTTTTATTTTTATTTTATTTTGTAGGTTTTGGTTTTATTTTTTATTTTTAGATTTAGGGATACGTTTTTATTTTATTTTTTTTTAAGTTGATGCTTTAGGTTTTTATTTTTAGTTTATTTTTAGGTTTTATTTTTTAATTTAGGTTTAGGTTTAGGTTTTATATATTTTAGTTTAATTTATTTTAGTTTAGGTTTAGGTTTATCTTATTTTTATTTTAGGTTTATGTTTTTTTTTAGTTTAGGGTTTAGGTTTCATTTTTTATTACTTTTTAGATTTTTTTTTAGGTTTATTTTTTAGGTTTAGGTTTTTATTTTGTTTTATTTTATTTTATTTTAAGTTTATTTTATTTTACTATAAGTATAGTTTTTATTTTATTTAGGTATTTTCTTTTTTAGTTTAGTTTAGTTTTTATTTATTTTAGTTTAGTTTAGTTTTATTTTTTATTTTATTATCTTTTAGGTTTAGGTTTAGGTTTAGTTAGGTTTAAGTTTATGTTTTAGTTTAGGTTTTTATTTTATTTTATTTTGGCTTAGGTTTTTTATTTATTTTATTTTTAGGATTTATTTAGTTGAGGTTTAAGTTTTTTATCCTTTTAGGGTTTTGGGTTTAAGATTTAGGTTTTCTTGGGTTTTGGGTTGAGGGTTTATGATTTAAGGTTTTAGGGTTTATGCTTTTTTTGTGTTTATGGTTTTAGGTTTAGGATTTTTTAGGTTTAGGGTTTTAGGTTTAGGGTTTAGGTTTTAGGTTTAGGGTTTAGGTTTTAGTTTAGGACTTACGATTTTGGTTAATTATTTTAAGAGAACAAATTTGGATTCAACATTTCTTCTTTTGAATTCATCAACCAAGTAACACACTAAGTTTTCTAAGATAGAAGCAATGACATTGATAAAAAATGAGTACGCATAGAGAAAATCAAAAGCTAGATAATTAGAATCGTCTCTTATAAAGACAGTTCCATAGCGGTCGGATCGACCATTTTGGTTTCTCTAGTTCCCATCAAAACCACCGCCTCTCAGTGGCGGGATCTACCATCATATCCACTCTCCCTCCACCACCTATAACCTTCATCGCTCCCTCCTCCATACCAACCACTCAGACCACCACCTCCATATCCAGGCACCTCTAGATCCCCCACCACCATGATAATGTCACTTGCCTCCACAAGATCTGGAGCGGTTGATGATGTTCACTGTCAAGGTTACAATTCTTAGGGTTTTAAATGAAAAGTGGGAGAATTTTATTGCAAAAAAAGAAGGGATACATATCCTTAAGGATAAATCTCTAAACTACTTTGCTCAAGAATTAGCTAAAGAAATAAATCCCAACTATTACAAGAAAACCAAACAAAAGAAAGAAAAGACAAAAACTAAGAAAGAAACAACACAAAATTCAAAAAGGGTAGCTAAAAATCTATATCGAAATCTTCTAAGAGATGCACAAACCAAAAACCCCAAAACCACAAACCAAAGAACTTAAGATAGAGAAAATCATCTAGAAATAAGGACAAGCTAAGTACACAAAAGAACAAAATGATAAAAATCTTAGATAAGGCTGCTCAATCACATTCATCTCAAGGGGCAACAGGATATGTGAGCATCCAAACTTCAAAGAAGGGTTACAATCACATATGGTGCTACTAGCCAAAAGATAATAGGAAACATCCGACCATCATATAACTTACCTCGATTAAATAGCCAAAGAAGCTAGCAAGTTCCAGTATTTATCATCAAGATTAAATAGGTAACTAACCAAAAACATCCAGAAACTAGAGCAAAGAAACCAACCAAACAATAGACAAACAACCACCATCAAACCACCCAAAATAAACAAAGACAAAGATAAAGAACCAAAATTCTATAGATCCACCAACCAACATCACAATCGACCAACCATCAAGGACACCAAACATAACAGAATCATTAGAAATAGAGCAAGAACAAAAAACTAAAACACATCTGTTCATCCCACAATAAAAGAAATGACAAGCCAATGGGCCATCCACCCACAGAAAACACCACAAAAAAAAATTTCAAAAGACCACCAAAAGGGAACAAAAAGTAGATGGCGGTGTAACTCAGAGTAACTCGACTAGGAAGGAACAAAATGGCAAGCTCAACCAATAATCATGATGCTAGATAGCCAAAACCAAAAGCAAAAGGCGGAAAAACTATAGCCATCAAGCAACCGACCAATAAACCCTCACAAGAAAAAGAGGCTAGGGAAAAGGCAACAAAAAGCTCACGCAATCAGACCATCATAAACCAACCAAGAGACCAACAAGAGGAGAGCCACCAAAACCAGAGGAAACAATAATATCAACTAGAAATAATCCGACCTCCATCGAAGGAGATACCATTCTTAGGGTTTAGGTTTAGGTTTATTAGGTTTATGGTTTATTAAGTATTTTTAATTTATTTAGTAACTTTAGGTTTAGGTTTAGGGTTTAGGGTTTAAATTTTAGGGTATAGGGTTTAGGGTTTAGGGTTTTTAGGGTTTTTATTTAGTGTTTATTGTTTAGGTTTTAGGGTTTTATTTTAGGGTTTAGGGTTTGGGGTTAGGGTTTAGTTTATGTTTAGGGTTTAGGTTTTAAGTTTAGGGTTTAGGGTTTAGGGTTTAGGGTTTATTTAGGATTTAGGTTTATGGTTTTAAATTAAGTAAAGGTGGGTTTATGTTTATTTAGTTTATTTTTATTTATTTTAGTTTATTTTATTCTTTATTTTTTATTTAGGTTTATTTTTTATTTTTTTAGTTTAGTTTATGTATTTTAGTTTATTTTTTTTAGTTTATTTTATAAGTTTAAGTTTAGGTTTAGGTTTATTTTTTAGTTGAGTTTTATTTTATTTTATTTTTTTTAGTTTAAGTTTTAGGTTTTATTTTAGGTTTATTTTAGGTTTTATTTTTTTTAGCTTAGGTTTAGGTTTATTTTAGTTAATTTTAGTTTATTTAGTTTAGGTTTAGGTTTAGGTTTATTTATTTTAGTTTTTATTTTAGTTTAGGTTTATGTTTATTTTATTTTCTTTATTTTTTTATTTTTGGTTTATGTTTTTTTTTTTAGTTTAGGGTTTAGATTTTATTTTAAGGTTTATTTTTTAGGTTTAGGTTTAATTTTATTTTATTTTATGTTTATTTTATTTTTATTTTTCATCTAGTTTTTATTTTAATTAGGTTTTTTATTCATAGGTTTATTTTATATTTTATTTTATTATTTAGGTTAGGTTTTATTTATTTTATATTATTTAGTTTTAATTTTTTTATTTTATTTTACTTTTAGGTTTATGTTTGGTTTAGGTTTTAGTTTAGGTTTTATTTTACTTAGATTTAGGTTTTTATTTATTTTATTTTTAGGTTTATTTATTTAGTTTTAGGTTTTAGGTTTTAGGTTTTTTAGGTTTAGGTTAGGGTTTAGGGTTTAGGGTTTAGGGTTTAGGGTTTGGGGTTTAGGGTTTAGGGTTTAGGGTTCAGAGTTGTAGGTTTTTCGGTTGAGGGATTAGGGATTACAGTTTAGTGTTTAGGGTTTAGGGTTTAGGATCTTAGGGTTTAGGGTTTACGTATGTAAGTTTAGGGTTTTTAGTTTTTTTTTAACAGAGAACAAATTTAGATTCAACATTTCTTCTTTTCTATTTCATCAACCAAGTAACATACCAAGTTATCTAAGACACAGCGATGACATAGATAAAAAATGAGATCGCATAGGGCAAATCAAAAACCCTAAATAACTAGAACCATCCCTATGGTAAAGACACAATTCATAAGCAGTAGATCGGATTGGCCGTTCTTCAATTTCTCCAGTTTCCATCAGAACCACCTCGGTCTCTCTAGTAGTGGGATCAACCATCACATCCTCGATCTCTCCCTTTTCCACCACCATGGCTATAACCTTTATCGCTCCTCTCACCTCCATAAACACCACTGCTTAGACCACCACCTCCATATTCACGGCACCTCCGATCCCCACCACACCATAACTGTCTCGCCTTCACCTCCGCTAGATCTAGGCACTGGTTGGCGTGATGTTTCTGCCGTCAAGGTTCTGCCCATTCTAAGGTTTAGATTTATTAGGTTTTAGGGCTTAGGTTTATTTTTAATTTATTTAGTTACTTTATGTTTAGTTTAATGTTTGGGGTTTAGGGATTATGGTTTAGGGTTAGGGTTTAGGGTTTAAGATTTTAGTTTTTATGCTTTTAGGATTTTAGGGTTGGGATTTAGGGTTTAGGGTTCAGTCTTTAGGCTTTAGGGTTTAAGGTTAGTTTAGGGTTTAGGGTTTAGGGTTTTAGAGTTTAGGGTTTAGGGTTTAGGGTTTAGTGTTTAGGGTTTAGGGTTTAGGTTTAGGGTTTAGGGTTTAGGGTTTTAGGGTTTAGGGTTTTATTTTGGGAAAGTTAAATTTTATTACCATAAAAGGAAAAGATATAATATCCTTAAAGTAAAGCTCTAAAATTCTATTGCTCTCAAAGCTACAAGAAACTTAGAGAGCTAAACCCCCATTTAAGTACATTAGAAAAAGATAAGGATAAAGCAACAAATATAGCACCTAAAAAGCATAAGAGAAAAAGACATTGAGTAAGACTAAAACAAATCCTAAAAATAGTAAAAGGATGAGTCAGTAATAGCTCATGATTCCTTTGAGAAAGTAAGATAAGCAAGATCCCTTGGGTTGGTGAGAGCAATGACCATTCCCTCTAAAGTTCTAACTAAAGAAATCAAAACACTACAAAGGCAAAAGTCATAGCTAAAAGGATAAGGATAAATAGAGGAAAAGGAGAAAGTTTAGAGAGAAGGCTCAGGCTCAGTTAGGATCATCTCAAGGGAAAATAATAAATATGAGCATCCAAACTTCATAAAGAAGTGTTACAATCATATGTAATGCTATCAACCAGAGAGAAGAGGTGAGTAACATCAAAACCATCATAGCTAGCATATCTGATACAAGCAAACATCTAAGGCCAGCAGTCCATAGAGTTCTAGATCTAGCACCATTAAACAAAAAGCAACTGAGCAATAACTAGCTAGCAGCCAAACCACCAAACAAAAAACACAATAGATTAATCACAATAACCTAGAAAGAGGCTAGAACAAAGTTAGAACACGAACAATAACCATTAACCAGATACCATCCAAGCTCCAAACCAGGGAAAACTAGAACCGACCATCGGTAAGCACCGGACCAATGCTAATTAATAGAAACAACCAACAAAACCAAGATAGAGCCCTCAAAAGTCCCAACAATAAGTAGTCACCAAACCAAGGGTGAGCAACCATAAATGACTAAATAACTCAAAATGAAACCATCAAAGGAAAAATAAGGCATGTGCAAATCACCGAAGATAAAATAACCACACAAAAGGTGGCCAAAGAAGCTACCAACCAAACTAAAAGTCAATCAAAAGGATCAATAAAGGTTCAACAAGCATAGCAAAAGGCTCCAACAAATTGTTGGGTTGAGCTTTTAATTTTAGTGTTCAGGTTTTAATTTAGGGTTTAGGGTCTTTGGTTGCTATTTTTTTTAACAGAGAATAAGTTCAAATTCAACATTTCATCTTTTCAATTGCATTAACCAAGTAACACACTAAGTTTTCAAAGACACATGTAGTGACATAGATAAAAATGACCACGCATAGATCAAATCAAAACCTGGATAACTAGAATGTCTCTACTTTAAAGACAGTTTCATAAAATGTAGTCGGATCGTTCTTTAGTTTCTTTAGTTCCCATCGAACCACCACGGTAGGGGATCCACCATAATATCCCCGATCTCTCCCTCCGCCATCACCATGGCTGTAACCTCCGTCGCTCATCCCGCCTCCATAACCAGCACTGCTCTAACCACCACCTTCATATCCACTAGCAACTCCAGATCCCCCACCACCACTGTGATAACCACCACCTCCGCCTTCACCTCCACTTGATATAGGCAGCAGTTAAAGTGATGTTCCTACCATCAAGGTTCTCATTCTTAGGTTTAGGTTTAGGTTTAGGTTTGAGTTTTAGGGTTTATGTTTTTTTTTAATTTATTTAGTTACATTAGGTTTAATTTTAAGTTTAGGCTTTGGGTTTAGGTTTAGGTTTAGGGTTAGGATTTAGGTTTGGTTTATTATTTAGGTTTAAGGTTTAGGGTTTTAGGGTTTTATGCTTTTTTTAGGTTTAGGGTTAGGGTTTAGGGTTTGGGGCTTAGGGTTTTATGGGGTTTAGTTTAGGGTTAGGTTTAGGGTTTAGGGTTTAGGGTTTAGGGTTTTTTTAATTTAGTTTAGTTTTTTTTAGGATTTAGTTTAAGGTTTTTTTTTAATTTAAATTATTTAGTTTACATTTAGTTTATTTATTTATTTTAGTTTACTTTATTTTATTTATTTAGTTTATTTTATTTTTATTTAGTTTAGTTATTTTATTTAATTTGGTTTAGGATTAGGTTTATTTTTCAATTGAATTTTATTTTTATTTTATTTATTAGCTTTAGGTTTAGGATTTTATTTTATTTTTTAGGTTTAGGTTTTAGGATTTTATTTTAGGTTTATTTTTTTGTTTTATTTTTTAGTTTAGGTTTAGGTTTATTTTTAGTTTATTTTATTTTATTTAGATTTGGTTTAGGTTTAGGTTTAGTTTATTTTAGGTTTAGGTTTATTTATTTTAGTTTATTTTAGTTTAGGTTTAGTTTAGGTTTATTTTATTTTGTTTATTTTATTTTATTTTAATTTAGGTTTAGGTTTTTTGTTTAGTTTAGGGTTTAGGTTTTATTTTATTTATTTTTTTATGTTTTATTTTTAGGTTTATTTTTTTAGGTTTATTTTATTTAGTTTTTTATTTTATTTTTTATATTTTATTTATGTTTATTTAGTGTTTATTTATTCTTAGGTTTATTTTATTTTATAGTTTAGTTTAAATTTTATTTATTTTATTTTAGTTTATTTTTATTTTATATTTTACTTTATTATTTTATTTTATTTTATTTTTACGTTTAGGTTTAGGTTTTAGTTTAGGTTTTTATTTTATTTTATTTTTTTTATTTTATTTAGGTTTTGGTTTTTTTTTTGATTTTTTAGGTTTTATTTAGTTTAGGTTTAGGTTTCTAGGTTTTTTTAAGGTTTAGGGTTTAGGGTTTCGGTCTTTGGTTTAGGGTTTAAGGTTTTAAGAAAACCCATAGAGGAGAATTTTATTACAAATAAAAGGTACAAGTTCTTAAGAGGGAAATTTTCTTAATTTCAAAATGCATTCTAGAGAAAAGTCCCTATCTAATACAACAAATGAAATAAAAACCTAAGCAAAAATAAAAGACCAAAACAACATAACAACATAGGAGGATGATCAAAGCCACTACTAGAATCAAAGTCTTTTGAGTTGCACAATCCACATCAGGATCTAAAACTTGCAAAGAACATATAAAACAATCCACGCTACTAGAAGATGTAATTAGCATGTAGAAAATCAAGCTTAAGCACATAATAAAGAGCAATATAAGAGAAAATTTCAAATAAGGCTTAGGCTCAGTCACCTTCATCTTAAGTGGCAACCACAAATTTGAGCATCAAACTTCAAAGAAGGGTTACAATCACATATGCTTTGCAGAAGATAATAGGAAATCATCCCAACCATCATCATTTACCTTGATGAAGGCAATCCCCAAGAGTGAAAATCAACAATTCTCTAGTACTTTCTGCAACAAAACAACTAGCCCACAAATCACTTGACTAAAGGCCACCAAGCTCGAAAGGAAGTAGCATCAAAAATCACAATAGAAATGAAAGAGCAGCTGCCAAGATTTCACCCAGAAAGTAAAGCCACCATGGATAGGAACCAAACCCACTAGTGTCACCAGATAACCACAAGAAATAGCCCAAAACCAAAATAGCAACCTACAACTAGCACTAAGAAACCAACAATTCCAAACCAGATTAGAGAAGAAGGCAAACACTAACACTATCCACCAATCCAACCTAGATAGTAGAGGTAAGAAATAAAAAGGCAGTCAATATATATTGTTTAGAAACAGGAAGATAGCCATAGGGAAACAATAGCACTAGAGAGAGGAAAAAGAACCCATGAGGAGACCAAAGGGGCATCCAGAAAACACTAGAAAAGCATCACCAAGATCAACAAGGAAAATAAGCCCACCCTACCAACCAAGAGGCAAGACATAGGAAACAAAGGAGCCAAAGAAAAAAAAAAAGTCAAATCCTCAAAATAATAGACCAAACACTCAAGGCAAAATAGTAGCGACCAATTGAGCAAACAACAAGTATCAACAACTAAAAATAGCCACCATAAAAAAAATAAAATAAAAAAACCACCAAAAGGCAACCCATAATAATAGTTCATAAAGAAAACCAAAAGGAAACCAACCAAACCAACCAAAAAGCCATAAAGCCACCCTAATTAACAAAGTAGAAGATGAGCCAACTCAATAAGGGAAAGCGGTCCAAAGGGAGGCAATCCCCCTGAAAGAGCATAGTGAAAACCAATAGGAAGCCACCAAAACAACAAAGAAAGAAATGGTAATCACCCAACCAGATAAAAAGCCACAGCCTGGGAGGACCACCCAACCTCCAACAACCAACCAGAGTGGATAGGAAAATAGACCAAGGCCCCTTCTAGACACCAGGGATAAAAAAACTGCACTAAAGAAAATAGGATACTAATAACCACCAATCAGCACCCTTCACAAGGTAAAGGGAGAAACTAACAAACAAAAAGACCAAACCTAAAGGATGAAGAGACAAAACCACCAAAAGGCACAAACTCAAGAGTTAAATGATCAACAATAGCCATCAAATAATAGCCACCCAAGATAGCCAGTGAGGGTAGTAGCAAATAGCACCCACAGCCCAAAATAGTAGTAGAAAAACCTTCTTAAGTAAGGAAATAGCTAATAAAACTAGAGGCAAAACTAGTACCAATTAAGAAAAGGGAAAAGGCTGAAAGCGGGGAGGCATAACCTAAAGGAGGCCACCACAAGTTCAAGGAAGCACTTGAAGAAAGCTGACATTCAAATCCCTAAATAAAATAGTCAATGAGAACACCTCTCCAACAAGAGGGCTAAATAGCCGACCACCACCTCAAAGTGATCTCCCAAATATAGCACAAACTAGACAAGAGTGAACCAACCAGGAGGAATGCAACAAAATGAAAATGCACATAGAAAAACATAGAAAACCAAAAAAACATAAAAAATTTAATTTAGAGATAAGGTAATCCGGTGTTATCCAGATTAACCAACCCTCTCAATTGTCTAGGTAAAATAAGATTATCATAATGAGTGAGATCATTTAATTTAGCACCTAGATTAGCCAAAAAATCTACACAGACATTTCCTTCATGCCAAATGTGAAATTTTAAAGCATACTTGAGAGGAGTGTTCTAGTATGATTAAGAAGATAGAATAAATCTACATTCCCCATCTTAGTGGAAGTATCAATGAGTAAAAGAGCATCAACTTCAATCCAAATATTGAAGAAACCTATTTGAAAACAAATGTCAATAGCTTTGTTTACAACCATTAATTAGCATAGATAATATGGAAGAGCTTTAAGAGGATAAGCAAAACAAAAAAATGACATTACCTTCAAAATCCTAAAATACCACCACTATCAAATGTATTACA
>JAKCPB010001890.1:0-43543 GCA_021442155.1 Cymbidium sinense
GCCCAATGATTCTTTTCAATAAAATACCATGTTTTTAAAACTCATGGTGGTATCCTATTTCTCATCTCGCTTTGTCGATGATTTTATAATCTTTGCAATGCCTCTATTCAAGACATTAAAACTATTAAGAACCTTTTAAATGAATTTGGCAAAGAAAGTGGCCTCATTCTCAATGATGGAAAATGTTGTTTCATTCCTTCCGCTAAAATCCCTACCAATAGGCTCAACCAAATCTCCAGAATTACTAATTTTCAGCTTCATCAACTTCTTATTAATTATCTCGGAGCTCCAGTTTTAAAGGTAAAAAAAGATCTCATATTTTTGATGATCTTATCCAGAAAATCACCAATAAAATTATTGTTTGGGAATTTCATTTACTCTCTTTCGGTGGTAGACTCACCTTGATTAAGAGCACTCTTAATTCCATGCCTTTATATCTCATCCAAACCATTGTGTCGACCATTTCTTTCATTAACAGAATTGAGCGTCTCTTTAACTTATTTTTCTGGTGCTCTAATAACTCCTCTAAAAGAATGCACTGGACCTCTTGGGTTAAAAGTTGCACTCTCGCCGAAGGTGGTCTTGGATGTAAGCCAATCAAAGAAGCTATCACTGCCTTTTCCTATAAACTCTGGTGTAATTTTAGAGTAACAATAGTCTTTGGGCTAATTTCATGAGCTAAATATTTTCGTGGTAAACACCCCTCATTTGTCCCTATAAAGTGGGAGACTCTCCTATTTGGAAAAGACTTTGCTCCGTCAAATGGGATGTCGAATCCTTAATTTTTTGGGGGATTAACTCTGGTTCCTCATTCTTTTGGCAAGATAATTGGAGTAGATGTGAGTCCATTGACGACTTACTCTCCAACTATTCCACTGCCGCTATTAAAGTGAAATATTTCTAGCAGAATAATATATGGAACAATAGTAAGCTTATTGATTATATTCCTTCTTTTCTCTTGAACAAACTCACTACTATTCGTATCATTCCTACCAATCAAGATCAGATCCTTTTTAAGCTCTCACATAATGGTGATTTCAACTTTAAAAATGTTTGGCTTCACATTAAACAAACTCATGTTTCTTCCAATGTGTTTCTCAAACTTTGGAATATCACTATCCCTAAAATAAACTAAAAATAAGCCTAAACCTAAACTAACAAAAAAAACCTAAAAATAAACCTAAAATAAAAACCTAAAACCTAAACCTAAAAAGATAAAATAAAAATGTAAACATAAACCTAAAAATAAAAAATAAAACTTAAATGTAAAAAATAAAATAAAATTAAAATTAAACAAAAAATAAACATAAACCTAAACTTAAAGAAAAAAATAAAATAAAATAAAAAACCCTAAACTAAAATAAATAAACCTAAAATAAATAAACTAAACTAAATAAAAATAAAAAATTAACCTAAATAAAAATAAAAAATAAACTAAAAAATACCTAAACCTACTAGTTTACTTAATTTTTTAAAAAATACCCAAAACCCTATACCTTATACCCTAATTACTAAACCCTAAACCATAAAACTAACCCTATACCTACAACCCTAAATCATAAATCCTAAACCCTAAACCCTAAACTAACCTTAAACCCTAAACCCTATACCCTAAATGCTAAACCCTCAACAATAAACCTTAAACCCTAAACTAACCCTAAACCCTAAACTCTAAACCCTAAACCCTAAACTCTAAAAACCCTAAACCCTAAACCCTAAACCATAAAGCCTAAACCTTAAAACCTTAAACCCTAAAGCCTAAACACTAAACCCTAAACCCTAAACCTTAAACCTAACCCTAAACCCTAAACCCTAAAACCATAAACCCTAAAACCCTAAACCCTAAACCTTAAACTCTAAACCCTAAACCATAAAAACCTAAAAACCTAAACCTAAATTAAATAAAACCTAAAAATGAAATAAATAAAAAAACTAAACCTAAATAAAATAAAATAATAAAATAAAATAAAAACCTAAACTAAAACCTAAACCTAAACCTAAAAATAAAACAAAATAAACTAATAAAAATAAACTAAAATAAAATAAATAAAAACCTACACTAAACTAAAAAAAATTAACCTAGGAATAAAAAACCAAAATAAAATAAAAACTATACATAAAATAAAAAAAAACCTTAAATAAAATAAAATAAAAACTAAATAAAATCCTATACCTAAAAAAACCTTAAAAAATAAAGCCTAAAAATAAAATAAAAAATAAAACCTAAACCCTAAACTAAAAAAAAACATAATCATAAAATAAAAAAATAAACAAAATAAAATAAAACTAAACCTAAACTACAACAAACTAAACAAAAATAAATAAAACTTAAATCTAATCCTTAAATAGACCTAAACCTAAACCTAAACCTAAATTAAATTAAATAAAATAAACTAAAAATAAAAAAATAAAACTAAAAATAAACCTAAAATAAAAACCTATAAAACTAAAACCTAAAAAAAATAAAAAAAAAAAAAAATAAAAAATAAAACTTAAACCTAAAAAAATAATATAAAAATAAAACAAAATAAATAAATAAACATAAACCTAAACCTAAAAAAATAAACTAAATTAAAAAACCTAAACTAAAATAAATAAACATAAAATAAAGAAACTAAACTAAATAAAAATAAAAAATTAACCTAAATAAAATAAAAAAATTAAATAAACTAAAATAAATAAAAATAAACTAAATAAACCTAAACCTACCAGTTTACTTAATTTAAAAAAAATCCTAAACCCTAAACCTATACCCTAAATCCTAAACCTTAAACCCTAAACCATAAAACTAACCCTACACCCTAAACCCTAAACCCTAAACCTAAAACCCTAAACCCTAAAGCCTAAACCCTATACCCTAAACCTAAAAAATAATATAAAAATAAGACTCAACAAAAAAAAATAAACTTACACCTAAACCTAAACCTTAAAAATAAACTATAATAAAAAAATCCTGAACTAAAATAAATATACTATACTAATTAAAAATAAAAATTAACATTAATAAATATAAATAAAATAAAATAAACTAAAATAAATAAAAAATAAACTAAATAAAGTAAACAAATAAAAGAAGAAATCTTGAATCTGAATTTGTTATCTATAAAAAAAATAAAAATAAAATAAAAAAAAGACCAAAAACCTAAAATCCTAAGCCCAAAAGCCTAAATCCTAAAAACCCTAAACCATAAACGCTAAAACCTAAACCCTAAACTCTAAACCCAAAACATAAAACCTAAACCGTAAACCCAAAAAAACCCCTAAACCCTAAACCCTTAACTAACCCTAAACCCTAAAAAGCTAAAAATTTAATCCTAAACTAAATAATTCCTAAAAATAAAATAAATAAAAAAATCTAAACCAAAATAAAATAATATAATAAAAAAATAAAAGCATAAACTAAAACATAAATCTAAACCTAGTCCTAAAAGAAAATAAAATAAAAAATAAAAATTAAACTAAAATAAAATAAATAAAAATCTAAACTAAACTGAAAAATAAAAAACCTAAATAAAATAAAAACTAAGCCTAAAACAAAAATAAAATAAACTTAAAATAAAATAAAATAAAAATTAAATAAAAATTTAAACATAAACAATAAACCTAAAAAAACCTAAAAATAAATAAAAATTAAAACCAAAACCCAAAACTAAAAAAAAAAACTAAACCAAAAATAAACAAAATAAAATAAACCTAAACCTAAACTAAAATAAACTAAACCAAAATAAATAAAACCTAAACCTAAACCTTAAAAAAAAATAAACCCAAACCTTAAACTAAATAAAATAAAATAAAATAAACTAAAAATAAACCAAAACCTAGACAAAAAAATAAAACCTAAAAATAAACCTCAAATAAAAACCTATAACCTAAACAAAAAAATAATATAAAAGCCTAAACCTAAACCTAAAAAATAAATCTAAACCTAAAAATAAAATAAAATAAACTAACTAAAATAAAGCTAAAGCTAAAGCTAAACCTAAACTTAAAAAATAAACTAAAATAAAAAACCTGAACTAAAATAAATAAACTTAAAATAATTAAACTAAATTAAATAAAAATCAAAAATAAACATAAATAAAATTAATAAAATAAAACAAACTAAAATAAATAAAAAATAAACTAAATAAACAAAAGAAGAAATGTTAAATCTGAATTTGTTCTCTGTTAAGAAAAAACCAAAAAAACAAAATTCTAAACAAAAACCTGCACCCTAAACCTAAAACCTAAACTCTAAACCCTAAACCCTAAACCCTAAAAACCCTAAACCCTAAACACTAAACCCTAAACCCTAAACCCTAAAACCCTAAACCCTAAACCCTAAACCATAAAACCCCCTAAACCCTAAACTTTAAACCCAAAAAAAACCTTAAACCCTAAACCATAAAACCCAAACCCTAAACCCTAAACTCTAAACCATAAAAGCTAAAACCTAAACCTAAACAAAATAAACTTAAAATAAATAAATTTAAACCAAAATGAAATAAAAAACTAAACCTATAATTTAAAATAATCATAAAATAAAATAAAATAAAACTAAATAAAGACATAACCTAAATAACAAACCTGAAAATAAATAAAAAATAAAACCTAAACTCTAAATTAAAACAAACTTAGACCTAAACCTAAAATTAATTAAATCAAAAACTAAACCTAAGTTAAATAAAATTGAATAAACTAAAAATAAACCTAAACCTAACCTAAAAAATAAAACCTAAAAATAAACCTAAAAGAAAAACCTAAAATCTAAACCTAAAAAAAATAAAATGAAAATCTAAACCTAAACATAAAAATAAAAAATAAACTCAAAACCTTTGAAAAATTAAAACTGAGCTAAATAATAAACCTAAACCTAAACTTAAAAAATAAACTAAAATAAAAAACATAAACTAAAATAAATAAACCTAAAATAAATAAATTAAACTAAATAAAAATATAAATAAACCTAAATCAAAATAGAAAATAGAAAAACTATAATAAAAATAAACTAAATAAAATTAAACCTATTAGTTTACTTAATTTAAAAAAAAATTAAAAAATAAAAAATAAAAAAACACTTACCCTAAACTCTAAACCCTAAACCTACAATCCTAACCCCTATACCCTAAACCCTAAAACCCTAAACCCTAAAACCTAAACCCTAAACCTTAAATCGTAAACACTAAAACCACAAATCCTAAACCGTAAACCTCAAACATTAAACCCTAAAACTGGCAACACTAAACCTTAAACCCTCAACCCAAACCCTAAACTGTAAACCCTAAACCCTAAAGACCTAAAAACCTAAAAACCTAAACCTAAACTAAATAAAACTTGAAAATAAAATAACTAAATAAACCTAAACAAAAAAAAAATAAAATAAATAAAATAAAATGAAAACCTAAACTTAAACATAAACCAAAAAATAAAATAAAATAAATAAATAAAAATAAATAAATAAAAACCTAAACTAAACTAAAAAATAAAATAAACCTAAAAATACAAAACCTAAAGAAAATAATAACTAAACATAAAATAAAAATAAAATGTACCTAAAATAAAATATAATAAAAACTAAATAAAAACCTAAACCTAAAAAAATAAACCTAAAATAAATAAAAAATAAACCCTAAACTAAAAAAAACCTAAACCTAAAATAAAAAAATAAAAGAAACCTAAACCTAAACTAAGATAAATAGAACCTAAACCTAAACCTAAAATAAACTAAACCAAAACCTTAAACTAAATAAAATAAATAAACTAAAAATAAACCTAAAGTAAAAAATAAAACCTAAAAATAAACTTAAAATAAAAACCTAAAAGCTAAACCTAAAAAAATAAAATAAAAACCTAAACCTAAACTTAAAAATAAAAAATAAACCTAAACCTAGAAATAAAATAAAAAAACTAAAAAAATAAACATAAACAAAAACCTAAACCTAAAAAATAAATTAAAATAAAATTTAAACTAAAATATATAAACTTAAAATACATAAACAAAATAAAATAAAATAAAAAATTAACCTAAATAAACATAAAAAATAAGATAAACTAAAATAAATAAAAAATAAACTAAATAAACTTAAACCAATTGGTCTACTTAACTAAAAAAAACTCCTAAACCCTAAACCCTAAACCCTAAACCAAAAAACTAACCCTAAACCTATAACCATAAACTCTAAACCCGAAAAAACACTAAATCGAAAATCAAAAACCCTAAGTTAACCCTAAAACCTAAACCTTAAACCCTAAAAATCCTAAACCCTAAAGCCTTTAAAAACTAAACCTTAAACCCTAAACCCTAACCCTAAACCCTAAACCCTAAAACTCTAAACCCTAAAACCCTAAACCCTAAACCCTAAACCCTAAACCCTAAACCCTAAACCCCAAAACCTAAAAACTTAAACCTAAATTAAGTAAAACTAAATAATAAAATAAATTTAAAAACCTAAACCTAAATATAATAAAAATGTAAACTAAAACCTAAACTTTAAAATAAAATAAAATAAACTAATAAAAATAAAATAAAATAAACTAATAAAAATAAACTAAAATAAAATAAATAGTAACCTAAACTAAACTAAAAAAATAAAATAAACTTAAGAATAAAAAACCTAAATAAAATAAAAACTAAATGCAAAATAAAAATAAAATAAACCTAAAATAAAATAAAATAAAAACTAAATAAAACCTAAAACTAAAACTAACCGTAAATCTATAACTCTAAACCTGCAACCCTAAACCTACAATCTTAAACCCTAAACCCTAAACCCTAAAAAACCCTAAACCATAAACCATAAACTAAAACTTGAACCCTAAACCTAAAACCTAAATCTTAAACCCTAAACTCTAAACCCTAAACCTATAACTATACTTTAAAAAAAAAATACTTGATTTTATCAATTATATAAT
Organism: Cymbidium sinense; assembly: GCA_021442155.1. Taxonomy (NCBI): domain Eukaryota; kingdom Viridiplantae; phylum Streptophyta; class Magnoliopsida; order Asparagales; family Orchidaceae; genus Cymbidium; species Cymbidium sinense. The sequence goes on from JAKCPB010001890.1 coordinate 6,892, forward strand.
CTTTCAATTTCCTAAATTAAATGTTTAAAATTATAAAACCTAAAACCCTAAACCCTAAACCCTAAACCCTAAACCTAAACCCTACCCTAAACCCCTAAAACCCTAAAACCCTAAACCTAAACTCCTAAACTAAACCCTAAACCTAAAACCAAAAAACTTAAACCTAAACTAAGTAAAACCTAAAAATAAATAAAAAACCTAAACCTAAATAAAATGAAAAAAAAAAATACTAAAACATCAACCTAAACCTAAAATAAAATAAAATAAACTAATAAATAAACTAAAAATTAATAAACTATGCAAATAAAATAAAATAAACCTAAGAACAAAATACCTAAATAAATAAAATATAAAATAAAATAAAATAAACCTAAAATAAAACTAAATAAAACCTAACCTAAACCTAACTAACCCTAAACCCAAACTAAACACTAAATCCAAAAAAACCCTAAACCCAAAACTAAACTAAACTTAACCTAAACCTAAAACCTAAACCCTAAACCTCAACAATATACTTTAAAAAAATACATATAAGATTAATTATCACTAAATTGAATTCATTCAATACTTCCTAAATAGTGGGTTCCAATTATAAACCCTAAACCCTAAACCCTAAAAACCCTATACCATAAAGCCTAAACACTAAACCCTAAACCTAAAACTACCATAAAGCCTAAACACTAAATCTAAACCTAAACCATAATCCTAAATCGAACACTAAATAAATTCTAAAACCCTAAACCATAAACTCAAACCCTAAAACCTAAAAAATTAAATAAAAATAAACTAACTAAAATTAAACCTAAAATAAAATAAACTAAAATAAAACTTAAACTAAAATAAATAAACCTAAAATAACTAAACTAAACTAAGTAAAAAATAAACCTAAATAAAAAAATAAAAACTAAAATAAATAAAAAAAATAAAATAAATAAACTTAAACCTACTAGTAATTTAAGAAAACCCAACCTAAACCCTAAATCCTAAACCCTAAACCCTAAACCCTAAACCCTAAAACCCTATACCCTAAACCCTAAAAATAAATAAAAAATAAAACCTAAACCCTAAACTACAAAAAAACCTTAAGCTAAAATAAATAAAATAAAATAAACCTAAACCTAAACTAAAAGAAACTAAACTAAAATAAATAAAACCTAAACCTAAAATAATAAAATAAACCTAAACCCAAAATAAAAATAAAATAAAATAAAAAATAAACCTAAACCTAAACTAAAAATAAACCTATAATAAATCAAAATAAAACTAAAACCTAAACCTAAAATTAAATAAAACCTAAACCTAAATCTAGAATTTAAAAAATAAATCCTAAACCTAAGAAATAAAATAAAATAAAACTCAACCAAAAAATAAACCTATACCTAAAATAAATAAACTAATAATAAAATAAACATAAATAAAATAAAAATAAAATAACTAAAATAAATAAAAACTAAATAAACAGAAGAAATTTAAATTGAATTTATTCTTAAAAAAAAAACCAAAACCAAAAACCCTAAACTAAAACTTGAACCCTAAACCTAAAACCTAAAACCTAAATCCTAAAACCTAAACCATAACCCTAAAAACTCTAAACTCTAAATGCTAAACCCAAAATGCTAAACCCTAAAATCCTAAACCTTAAACCCTAAACCTAAAAAAAATAAACCCTAAACCATAAACCCAAAATAAAATACCTAAACCCTACTAAAATAAATAAATAAAAAACCTAAAAAATAAAATAAAAAATCTAAACCAAAATAAATAAAATAAAAATAAACTAAATAAAACCTAAACCAAAACCTAAAAGAAAATAAAATAAAAAAAAAAATAAACTAAATAATATAAATAAAATTAAACTAAAATTAAATAAAAATAAAAGTAAACCTAAAATAAAATTAAATAAACCTAAATAAAATAAACTAAATAAAACCTAAACTAAAATAAATAAAAATAAAACCTAAACCTAAAATAAAACTAAACTTAAAAAAAATAAAATAAATATAAACCTAAAGTAAAATAAACTAAACTAAATTAAATAAAACCTAAACCTAAACTAAATAAATTAAAATAAACTAAAAAAAAAAACTAAACCTAAACTAAAAATAAAACCTAAAAAAAAACCTAAAAGAAAAATCTAAGACATAAACCTATGAAAATAATATAAAAACATAAACCTAAACCTAAAAATAAAAAATAAAATTGAAACATGAAAAAATAAAATAAAATTAAATTATTAAAAATAATAAATAAACCTAAACCTAGCTAAAATAAACATAAACCTAAACCTAAATATAAACCTAAACCTAAATAACTAAAAAAAATAAACAAAATAAATAAACTAAATAATAAATAAAAAATAAAATAAACCTAAATCAAATAAATAATAAAAACTATAAAAATAACTAAATAAACCTAAACCTACTTAAATTTAAAAAATAAAATAAACCTAAAACCCTAAACTAACTAAACCCTAAACTCTAAACTAAACCTACAACTAAACCCTAAACCTAAACCAAACTAAACCTAAACTATAAACCTAAACTAAACACTAAACCCTAAACCTAAAACACTAAACTAAACCTAAACCTAAACCCAAACCTAAACCCAATAAACCTAAATCCAAAAAAAAAAAAGCTAAATCTAAACTAAACCCTAAAAATAAAATAAATAAAACCTAAACCTAAATAAAATAAAATAAAAAAATAAATAAACCTAAACCTAAACTAAACCTAAATTGAAACTAAACCTAAAATAAAATAAAACTAAACTAAATAAATAAATAAAACCTAAACTAAACTAAAATAAATAAAATAAAACCTAAATAAAATTAAACTAAAAAAAATAAACCCAAAATAAAATAAATAAAAAATAAATAAACCTAAAATAAAAATAAATATAAAAAAAAAACCTAATCCTAAACCTAAAATAAAAATAAAATAAACCTAACATAAACTAAAATAAACTAAACTAAATAAAATAGAATGTAAGCCTAAACCTAAAATAAACTAAACCTAAACCCTAGACTAAAATGAAATAAAATAAAATAAAATAAAATAAAATAAAAATAAACTTAGAATAAAAAATAGAAACTTAAAATAAAAACCTAAAACCTAAAATAAAATAAAAAGTAAAACCTAAACCTAAAATATAAAAAAAAAAAATAAAAATAAAACTAAACTAAATAAATAAATATAAACCTAAACCTAAACAATAAACTAAAATAAAAAACCTAAACTAAAATAAATAAACCTAAAATAAATAAACTAAACTAAATAAAAAATAAACTAAACAAACCTACATATACCGGTTTACTTATTTGAAAAAAATACCTAAACCCTTAGCCCCCAAAATGCTAAACCTTAAAGCCTAAACACAAAACCTAAACCCTAAACTAAATAAAATAAAATAAACTAAAAATAAACCAAAAACATAAAAACTTAAAATATAAACCTAAAAAAATAAAATAAAAGCCTAAACCTAAACCTAAAAATAATAAATAAAATCAATACCTAAAAAATAAAACAAAGTTAAAAGTAAAACCCTAACCCTAAACACTAAACACTAAAACTAACCCTAAACCCTAAACTCTGAACCCTAAACCTACAACCCTAAACTCTAAACCCTAAACCCTAAATCGTAAACCCTAAACTCTAAACCATAAAACCCTAAACCCTAAACCCTAAACCCTAAATAGTAAACCCTAAAATGAAAACACTAAACCCTAAACCTAAACCCTAAAAACCAAAAAACCTAAACTTAAACTAAATAAAACCTAAAAATAAAAAAATAAAAAAAAACCTAAACCTAAATAAAATAAAATAAATAAAATAAAATAAAAGCCTAAACTAAAACCTAAAACAAAACCTAAAAATAAAATAAAAAATTAAAACTAAACTAAACTAAAAAATAAAATAAACCTAAAAAAAAAAACCTAAGGAAAATAAATACTAAACGTAAAAAAAAAATAAAATATAACTAAAATGAAATAAAATAAAAACTAAATAAAAATCCAAACCTATAAAATAAACATATAAATAAATCCTAAAAATAAATAAAAAATAAAACATAAACCCTAAACTAACAAGAAAACCTAAACCTAAACTAAAATAAGCTAAACTAAAATAAATAGAACCTAAATCTAAACCCTAAACACTAAACCCTAAACCCTAAAAACCAAAAAACCTAAACTTAAATAAAATAAAACCTAAAAATAAAATAAATAAAAAAACCTAAACCTAAATAAAATAAAATAAATAAAATAAAATAAAAGCTTAAACTAAAACCTAAAACTAAACCTAAAAATAAAATAAGAAATAAAAACTAAATAAAAATCCAAACCTATAAAATAAACATAAAAATAAATCCTAAAAATAAATAAAAAATAAAACATAAACCCTAAACTAACAAAAAAAACCTAAACCTAAAATAAACAAAATAAAAGAAACCTAAACCTAAACTAAAATAAGCTAAACTAAAATAAATAAAACCAAAATCTAAACCTAAAATAAACTAACACTAAACCCTAAACTAAATAAAATAAATAAACCAAAAATAAACCTAACCTAAAAAAGAAAACCTAAAAATAAATGTAAAATAAAAACATAAAACCTAAACCTACAAAAAGAAAATAAAAACCTAAACCTAAACCTAAAAATAAAAAATAAAATCTAAACCTAAAAATTAAAATTAAATTAAAACTAAACTAATAAAATGAACATAAACATAAAACTAAATCTAAAAAATAAACTAAAATAAAAAACCTAAACTAAAATAAATAAACTAAACTAAATAAAAATTAAAAAATAAATCTGAATAAAAATAAAAAATAAAATAAACTAAATAAACATAAACTTATGGATTTACTTAATTAAAAAAACCATAAGCCCTAAACCCTAAATGCTAAACCCTAAACCCTAAACCCTAAACCCTAAACCCTAAAAACCCTAAACCTAAAGCCTAAACCCTAAACCCTAAACCCTAAACCCTAAACCTAACCCTAAACCTAAACACTAAAATCCTAAACCCTAAAACCCTAAATCCTATACCCTAAAGCCTAAACCATAAACCCTAAAAACCTAAAAACTTACACCTAAACTAAGTAAAACCTAAAAATAACATAAATAAAAATCCTAAACCTAAATAAAAAAATGTGAACTAAAACCTAAACCTAAACCTAGAAATAAAATAAAATAAATTAGCAAAATAAAATTAAAATAAAATAAATAATAACCTAAACTAAACTAAAAGAATAAAATAAACCTAAGAATAAACAAACCTAAATAAAATAAAAACTAAACATAAAATAAAAATAAAATAAAATAAAAATTAAATAAAAACCTAAACCTAAAACTAACCCTAAACCTGCAATACTAAACCTACAACCCTATACCCTAAACTTAAAACCTAAACCCTAAATCCTAAACCCTAAACCCTAAACCCTAAACCCTAAGCCCTAAACCCTAAACCTACAACACTATACTTAAAAAATAAAAATACATTGGACAGTATAAATTATCAATTATATTGAAATCATATAATACTTGTTAAGTGCTTCAAACCCTAAGCCATAAATCCAAATCCCTAAAAACCCTAAACCTTAAAGCCTAAACACTAAACCCTGTACCATAAACCCAAACCCTAAACCCAAAAACCCTAAACCCTAAACTCTAAACCCTAAAACCTAAAACTTACACATAAAGTAAGTAAAACTTAAAAATAAAATAAATAAGAAAACCTAAACCTAAATAAAATAAAATAAAAATGTAAACTAAAACCTAAACCAACCTAAAAGTAACATAAAATAAATAAATAAAAATTAACTAAAATAAAATAAAAAATAACCTAAACTAACCTAAAAAAATAAAATAAAACCTAAGAATAAAAAACCTAAATAAAATAAAAACTAAATGTAAAATAAGAATTAAATAACCTAAAATAAAATAAAATAAAAACTAAATAAAAACCTAAACCTAAAACTAACCCTAAACCTACAAAACTAAACCTACAACCTTAAACCTACAACCCTAAACCCTAAACTCAACTAAACCTAAACCTAAACCTAAACTTAAAAACTAAAACATAAACCCTAAACCTAAAACCCTAAACCATAAGCTAAACCCTAAACTCCTAAACTACAACCCTATACTTAAAAGTACATTGAAGTATCACTATCAATTATATTGAAATCATTCAATCCTTCCTACATAGGTAAGTACTTCAAATTATAAACCCTAAACCCAAACCCTAAATCCTAAATGTTAAGCCCTAAACCCTAAAACTAACCCTGAACCATAAACCCTAAACTTACAACCCTAAACACTAAACCCTAAACCTTAAACCCTAAACCCTAAAGCCTAACCCTAAACTCTAAACCCTAAATCCTAAAAACCCTAAACCCTAAAGCCTAAACACTAAACCCTAAACCCTTAACCCTAAACCGTAACTCGAAACCCTAAACCCTAAAACCCCAAGCCATAAAACCCTAAACCCTAAACCCTAAACTCAAAACCCTAAAAACCTAAAAACTTAAACCTAAACTAAGTAAAACCTAAAAATAAAACAAATAAAAAATTCAAAACCTAAATGAAATAATAAAATAAAATAAAATAAAATAAACCAAAACATAAACCTAAACCTAAAAATAAAGTAAAATAAACTAAAATAAAATAAATGATAACCTAAACTAAACTAAAAAATATAATAAACCAAAGATTAAAAAACTTAAATAAAATAAAAACTAAGCATAAAATAAAAATTAAATCAACCTAAAATAAAATAAAATAAAACTAAATAAAACCTAAATATAAAATAAACCCTAAACCTACAACACTAAACCTACAACCCTAAACCTATAATCCTAAACCCTAAACCCTAAACCCTAAGTGAAAACCTGAACCCTAAACCTACAACCCTATACCTTAAACCCTAAGGTGACCCTAAACTCTAAACCCTCAACCCTAAAAACCCTAAACCCTAAAGCCTAAATAGTAAATTCTAAACCCTAAAACCTAAATGGTAACTCGAAACCCTAAACTCTAAAACCCCAAACTCTAAAACCATAAAACCTAAACCCTAAACCCTAAACTAAACCCTAAAAACCTAAGAACATAAACCTAAACTAAGTAAAACCTAAAAATAAAATAAATAAAAGAACCTAAACCTAAATAAAATAAAAAAATAAAATAAAATAAAAATGTAAACTAAAACCTAAACCTAAACCTAAAAATAAAATAAAATAAATTAATAAAAATAAACTAAAGTAAAATAAATAATAACCTAAACAAAACTAAAAAGACAAAATAAACCTAAGAGTAAAAAACCTAAACAAAATAAAAGCTAAACGTAAAATAAAAATAAAATAAACCTAAAATAACATAAAATAAAAACTAAATAAAAACCAAAACCTAAAATAAGCCCTAAACCTACAACACTAAACCTATAACCCTAAACCTACAACCCTAAACCCTAAACCTTAAACTTTAAAAAACCCTAATCCCTAAACCTTAAACTAAAATTTGAACCCTAAACCTAAACTTAAACCCAAAACCCTAAACCCTAACCCTAAACCTACAACCCTATTCTAAAAAAAAATGCATCAGATAGTATCAATTATAAATTATATTAAAATCATTCAATACTTCTAAATAGGTAAGTGCTTTAAATTATAAACCCTAAACATTAAACCCTAAACCCTAAACCCTAAAAACCCTAAACCCTAAAGCCTAAACACTAAACCCTAAACCTAAACCCTAAACCCAAAACACTAAAACCCTAAATCCTAAACCCTAAATCCTAAACCCTAAACCCTAAAAACCTAAAAAATAAAATAAAAATAAACTTAATAAAAAAAATAAACCTAAACCTAAAAAAACTAAACTAAATTAAAAAAACCTAAATTAAAATAAATAAGCCTAAAATAACTACTAAACTAAATAAAAATAAGAAATAAACCTAAATAAAAATAAAAATTATAATAAATAAAAAATAAACAAAGTAAACTAAATCAACCAAAACCTATCAATTTACTTAATTTAAAAAAAAAAACCTTAAACCCTAACCCCCAAACCATAAACACTAAAACTAAACTTAAACCCTAAACTCTAAACTTACAACACTAAACCTACAACCCTAAACCCTATACCCAAAACCTTTAAAAACCCTAAACCCTAATCCCTAAACCTTAAATCGTAAAACTCTAAACATAAACCCTAAACCCTAGACCCAAAACACTAAACCTAAAAACCTAAAAACATAAACCTAAAAAACAAAATAAAAATAAAACTCAACTCAAAAATAAACTTAAACTAAAATAAATATACTAAGCAAAATAAAATAACAAATAAACTTAAATAAATGCTAAAATAAATAAAAAAACATATACTTACTAGTTTACTTAATTTTAAAAGAAAACTAAATAAACCTAAACGAATTGGTTTACTTAATTTAAAAAAAACTAAGCCCTAAACCCTAAACCCTAAGAAACCCTAAACCCTAAACCCTAAAATGCTAAACCCTAAACCCTAAACCCTAAACCCGAAAGGTTAAACCCTAAACCCTAAAAACTTAAAAACCTAAACCTAAAATATAAAATAAAAATAAAACACAACTAAAAAATAAACCTAAACCTAAAAAAAACTAAAATAAAAAGCCTAAACTAAAATAAATAAACTAAACAAAATAAATAAAACCTAAATAAAAATAAAAAACAAAATAAACAAAATAAATAAAAATTATATAAGTAAATTAAATAAACTTAAACCTACTAGTTGACCTAATTTAAAAAAAACCTAAACCCTAAATTCTAAACCTTAAACCCTAAATCCTAAAATTTATCCTAAACCCTAAACCTACAACACCAAACTTACAACCCTAAAGCCTAAACCCTAAACCCGAAGCCCTAACCCTAAATCCTAAACCCTAAAAGCATAAACCCTAAAACCAAAAATCCTAAACCCTAAAACCTAAAACCATACACCCTAAACACTAAACCCCAAACCCTAAACCCTAAACCCTAAACCCCAAACCCTAAACCCCAAACCCTAAACCCTAAACCCTAAACCCTAAACCCTAAAAGCCTAAAAACCTAAAAACCTAAAAACATAAACCTAAACTAAATAAAGCCAAAAAATAAAATAAACCTAAACCTAAATAAAATAAAAATTAAAATAAAATAAAAACCTAAACCTAAAAATATAATAAAATATAAAATAAAAACTAAACTAAAATAAAATAATTAAATAGCTAAATTAAAATAAAAAAATAAAATAAACCTAAAAATAAAAATATTAAATAAAATAAAAATTAAATGAAAAATAAAAATAAAATAAACCTAAAATAAAATAAAATAAAAACCTAAACCTAAAAAAAAAACCCTAAACCTTAAACTAAAAAAATGAAACCTAAACATAAAATAAACAAAATAAAATAAACCTAAATCTAAACTAAAATCAACTAAACTAAAATAAATAAAACCTAAACCTCAACCTAAAATAAACTAACTAACCCTAAACTAAATAAAATAAAATAAACCTAAATCTAAACTAACTAAAAAACCTAAAAATTAACCTAAAATATAAACCTAAAATAAAAACCTAAAAAATAAAATAAAATCCTAAACCTAAACCTAAAAATAAAAAATAAAACCTAAACCTAAAAAATAAAGTAAAAAATAAAACTAAACTAAAAAATAAACATAGACCTAAACCTAAACCTAAAAAGTAAACTAAAAAAAATCCTAAACTAAAATAAATAAACCTAAAATAAACCAAATAAAATAAAAAATAAATAAAAAATAAAAAATAAAAAAATAAATAAACTAAAATAAATAAAAATAAACTAAAACTAAAGAAAACCTAAACCTACTAGTTTACCAATTTAAAAGATAAACCATAAACCCTAAACCCTAAACCAAAATCCTAAACTAAATAAGCCCTAAATCCCCTAAACATACAACCCTAAACCTAAACCCTAAACCTATAACACTAAACCTAACCTAAACCTAAACTAAACTAACTAAACCCTAAATCCTTAAACCTTAAATAAATGTAAACTAAAACCAAACTTAATTTTAAAAAAAAACCTAAACTCTAAATTCTAAACCTTAAACCCTAAATCCTAAAATTTACCCTAAACTCTAAACCTATAACACTAAACCTATAACCCTAAAGCCTAAATCCTAAACCCGAAACCCTAACCCTAAACCCTAAACCCTAAAAGCATAAACCCTAAAACCCAAAATCCTAAACCCTAAAACCTAAACTAAACCTAAACAAATCCTAAACCCTAAACCCTAAAACCTAAACCCTAAACCCTAAACTAAACCCTAAAACCTAAAACCTAAAAAAACCTAAAACCTAAAAAAACATAAACTAAACTAAATAAAACATAAAATAAATAAATAAATAACATAAACCTAAATAAAATAAAAACTAAAATAAAATAAAAACCTAAACCTAAAATAAATAAAATATAAAATAAAAACTAAAAAAATAAAATAAATAAATAGCTAAATTAAAATAAAAAATAAAATAAACCTAAAAATAAAAATATAATAAAATAAAATTAATAAAAAAATAAAAATAAACCTAAAATAAAATAAAATAAAACCTAAACCTAAAAAAAAAATAAATAAAAAAATAAAACCTAAACCTTAAACTAAAAAAATTAAACCTAAACATAAAATAAATAAAATAAAATAAACCTAAATCTAAACTAAAATAACTAAATTAAAATATAAAAATCCTAAACCTCAACCTAAAATAAACTTAACCTGAACCCTAAACTAAATAAAAATAAAATAAACCTAAATCTAAACTAACAAAAAACCTAAAATTAACCTAAAATATAAACCTAAAATAAAAACCTAAAATAAAATAAAATTTAAACCTAAACCTAAAAAATAAAAAACTTAAACCAAAAAAAATAAAAAAATAAAAAAAAATAAACATAACCTAAACCTAAACCTAAAATAAACTAAATAAAAAAAACCTAAATTAAAATAAATAAACCTAAATTAAATGAAATAAAAATGAAAAATAAATATAAATAAAAATAAAAGATAAAATAAACTAAAATAAATAAAAATTAAACTAAAAAACTAAAGAACCTAAACCTAAAAAATAAAACTAAAACTATAAATAAATTAAATAAATCCTAAATTAAATAAGTTAAATAAATTAACCCTAAACTAACTAAACATACAACCTAAACCTAAACCCTAAACACTAAACACCTAAACCTAAACCCAAACTAAACCCATCTCTAAACTAAACCTAAATAAACCTTAAAAAACCTAAACCCTAAATCAATAAACTAATCCTAAACCTAAAACTATAAACCTAAACTAATAATAAACCTAAACCCTAAATAACCTAAACTAAACTAAACTATAAACCAAAACCTAAAACCTAAACCCTAAACCTAAAAATAAACCCTAAACCTAAAACCTATTAAATAAACACTAAAACCCTAAACTAAACCCTAAACTTAAACCCAAACCTAAACCCTAAACCTAAAAATAAACCTAAACCCTAAACTCCTAAACTAAAACCTAAAAATAAAATAAGCTCTAAACCTAAAACCCTAAAAAAAAAATAAAATAAACCTAAAGACTAAATCCTAAACTAAACCTAAACCCTAACCTAAACCTAAACCCTAAAATCATAACTAAAAAATAATAAAATAAAATAAAATAAAAAATGAATAAACTAAAATAAACTAAAACTAATAAACTAACTAAAAGAGTAAAAAAAAACTAATAAATAAAAAAAAAACTAAAAATCATCCTAAAATAAAACCTAAAAATAAACATAATAAATCTAAACTAAAACTCAATACCTAAAACTAAAACCCTAAACTAAACCTAACCTACCTAAAATAAACCTAACTAAACCATAAACCCTAAACTAAAACCAAACCTAAACTAAATCTAAATAAATAAACCCTAAAACCTAAACTAAAACCCTAAACCTAAAACCCTAAACTAAAACCTAAACTAAAAAAATTAAACTAATAAACCTAAATAAACCTTAAAATTAAACCTAAAACTAAACCTAAAATAAATAATAAACCCTAAAACCTAAACCCTAAATAAACCTAAATTAAAATAAAATAAAATAAACTAAACTAAAATAAACCTACCTAAATATAAATAAAATACTAAAATAAACCTAAACCTAAACTAAATAAATAAACCTAAAACCTAAATAAACCTAAACCCTAAACCTAAACCTAAACTAAAATAAAAACCTAAACTCCTAAACCCTAAAACCCTAAATTAAAACCCTAAACCAAAACTATAAACCTAAAACTAAACCCTAAACCCTAAACCCTAAACTAACCTAAACCTAAACCTAAAATCATAACTCTAAAACACTAAACCCTAAAAAACCCTAAAACCCTAAAAAAAAAAATAAATAAACTTACTAACTACTAAAAAAAAAATAAAACTAAAAGAGTAATTATAGTTCATAAACCTAAAAAAATAAATAAACCTAAAATAAAAAAAATAAAACCTAAAACCTAAACTAAATAATCCTATAAAACTAAACCTAAACTAAATAATATAAAATAAATATACCCTAAACCATAAACCTAAAACTAAACCTAAAATAAAACTAAACCTAAACTAAACCCTAAATAAATAAAACCTAAACTAAAAAAACCCTAAACCTAAAACCTAAACTAAACTAAACTATAAATAAAAATAACTAACCTAAAACCTAAACTAAATTAAAATTAAAATAAAATATAAACTTAAAACTAAACTAAAATAAACCTAAACTCCTAAAATATAAAATAAACCCTAAACCCTAAACCTAAACTAAACCCTAAAATAACCTAAACTAAAAAAAATAAATAAAACCTAAACCTAAACCCTAAACCAAAAAACTTAACCCTAACTTAAAATAAAACCTAAACTCTAAACAAAATAAATCTAAACCTAAAAATAAATTAAAAAAATAAACTTAAACCCTAAACAAAAAACCCAAAACTAACCCTAAATCCTAAACCCTAAACAAATCATAAACCTAATTTTAAAGTAACTAAATAAATTAAAAAATAAACTAAACCCTAAAACCTAATAAACATAAACCTAAACCTAAACTAAGAATTGATAAACTATGAAACATCACCATAAATACCTAATAGGCAAAATGACTAAATCTAGAGGTATGGATAAAGGTAAAATAAAGCTAAATTAAATCATGGTGGTGATGGAAAGAGATCTAAATATAAATACCTAAACTATAAACTAGAGAAATAAGAACCTAACCTCTATAAATATAAAAGAAACCTAGTTATCTAAAGTTTTGATTTAAAATGCTCAATCTATGTCGTTATTTGTGTCTTAGAAAACTATTACTACCTTGATGAAATTATAAAGAAGAAATGTTGAATCAATTTGTTCTCTATAAAAAAATAAAAAAAAACCTAAAATTTAAACTAAAACCAAACCTAACCTAAAAAACATAAACCCTAAACTATAAACCCAAAACCCTAAACCATAAAAATAAAAAAATAATAAAAAAAATTAAAAACCCTAACCATAAAACAAACCCTAAACATAAAAAATCTAAACCCTAAACCTAAACCTAAAACCTAAACCTAAACCCTAAACCTAAAATAAAACCTAAACTAAAATAAACCCTAATAAACCTAAAACTAAACCCTAAACCCTAAACCTAAAATAATAAACCTAAACTAACTAAATAACTAAAAAACCTAAACCCTAAACTTAAATCCTAAATAAAAAAACCCTAAACCTAAAAAACCTTAATCCCTAAAAAACTAAACCTAAATACTAAAACCTAAACCCTAAACCTAAACCTAACATAAACTAATAAACCTAAACCCTAAATCCTAAACCTTGTTCCTAAACTAAAATGAAAGAAAAATTAATTAACTAAACTATTCAATTAATTAATCATTAAACTTAAAATAAATTAGGTTCACTAGTCAATTTTCCTACTAAATAAATAAATAAGAAAATCATAAAATCCCATTAAATTAATATAAATATTAACTAAAATCTTAACCTAAATAATACTAACCTATAAAATAAAATAAAATAAACTAAAATAAAGACCTAAAACCTAAAATAAAACCTAAACCCTAAAATAAAATAAATAAACCTAAATCCTAAAATAAAAGTCTAAATAAATAAACCCTAAACCCTAAATAAACCTAAAACCTAAATAAAACCCTAAACTAAACTAAACCTAAACCTTAAATAAACCTAAACTAAATTAAACTAAAACTAAACACTAAACTCTAAACTTAAACCTAAATAAAACCCTAAACCTAAACCCTAAATCAAAACCTAAACCCTAAACTAAACCTAAGTTTAAAACTAAACCCTAAAACCTAAACCCTAAACCCTAACCTTAAACTAAAACCCTAAACCCTAAACCCAAAATCTAAAACCTAAACCTAAAGTAACTAAATAAATTAAAATTAAACCTAAACCTAAAAAACCCTAAACTATAAACCCTAACCTAAACTAAACCTAAACTCACCCTCTCTCTCCTCAACTGCTCTCAGTGATTTTGTGTTCCTTCATTTTCATTTTGGCCGCTCCCTTCCCAATTATATTTTTAGGTTTTTTTCTCTTGGTTTGGCCGCTTATGTGAGTTCACCTTGACCTCCAATGGTGGACGCATAATTTTTCATGTAACCGAGCTCTTCAAACTTGGAGGCGTCGGCTAGGGCTCCTAATTTACAAGGTATTATGGACCACTCATCCGCTACGCTCACGTTAAGTCCTTCAAAGATGCTATATGGTAAGAACACTTGCTCTAATGCTTCTCAACTTAATTTATACTCTTTCATGGAATGCCATGTAATGTGCTCGATCTTGATGTGGAAAAATTAAGCCTTTGAGTTTTCATTAGGTAAATTTTCTTACGTCCGACTCTTGATAATATATGTTCCTTCTTTCATAGCCTTAAAGCTTTCTGCATTTTCACTATAGATTGATTGATCCTAGCATATCCTTATTCATATTGAATGATTTAAACTAAGAGTCTTGCTCGTCGCCTCCTATTTTGTGTACAATTGTCAAATGAGGCTCTTGAAATGGTCACCCTCTTGATGTCAAAGAGGAATCCCTATTGTTCCTTTATGGCTAGCTTTCCAAACATGAGATACATTATGTTACCCATCAAGTCCTATTTGGTTGGGGCTCTCTTTGGTAGGCCCCTTCAAATTGATCAAGCCACGTGAGATCTCACCATTAGTTGCATATCTTGGTTGAGATTGATATTACCAAAAAGTACCTAAAGAAGTTTGGATTAGTTCAAAAAATTTGGTATAATCAAAAGTGGAATTTGAAAATTTTCCTATTTTTGCACATCACGTAAGATCCATGGTCATGATCATCAATGCTTTGTATTACACCCTAATCTTAAAAGAATAAATTTTCTGATCCTAAACCCTCTCTAGAAATGAAAACCAATAAGTTCGCTTATGTGCCTAAAGCTACTCAAAATGGAACTCACCCTCCTACCCTACCCTTATACTATCTGATTTGCCTATTGGAGAATAACTGAGCTTGGTAAAAAAATAATGATATTGAGGTGTGAGGAAACTAATGATAACTTATTTAACATTACTCTACTTGTAATAATTTGGCATCACAAGACAATCCTTGACTTATATGAACCATCAATGGTGATTTGAATGGAAATGTCAAGTTGGATCAAAATCTCAAAACTAATTTGGAATTGTTCAAAAATGTTGATACTTTGGTGACGGACCAAAATAAATAATCATCATGGAAATGAATGAAATTTGTGCTATTAATGGTGTCACAACCTCTTTTTCTACCCTGAGTGATATCCATGCTAATCCAATTTCTCAACCTAACTCTGATACCGAAGAAGGAGAAATCACCATTAGCAATGCTTTGACAGATACTCCCCATATTCTAAATATCACCAACCACTCCCTTTCTGATGGAGATACATTGGACATAGATAGGGCTTTTCAAACTATTATTAAATAAAAACCCTTAAAGCTATAATGTTCACTAATAGCTCCACTAGAACCACTTCTCTAACTTCCCACAAATAATTGCTCATGCTCTCTTTCTTCTTTTCAATTTTTTCATTTTCTTTTCTTTTCTTTCCATTATTATGATCAATTTTCTTATTTGGAATGTTCTGGTATTGGGACTCTCACTATCCACAATCATGTTAGGAGCCTTTGTCGCACTCATAACATAACCTTACTTGTTGTTATTGAGCCTTCATTCACTCTTCTAAGATCACACATGTTGCTAGAATGCTTGGCTTTCAAAATTTCTTTATAATATTAGTAATAAAATTTGGTGTTTTGGAATAATTTAATCAACATTTCTATCCTTGATGATCTCAAACAATTGGTTAATGTTCAAAGCTCATTGGGTGAATTTTTTGCTCTTGGTTCCTTTATCTATGCTTCTTATAATAAAGATGGTAGGAACATCCTTTGGGATCACTTAAGAACCTTTGCCTCCTTGGTTAACAAACCCTGGTTGGTTGGGAGTGACTTCAACACTATTATCGCTTCTTCGAAAAGGAGGGGAGGCTGCTCTCTTAACATCCATTCCATGGAAGACTTCTCTAATATGATCCTTGATTTCAACCTGATTGATATTGGTTTTTATGGCTCCGCCTATATGTGGCATAACTCTAGACTTTGGCAGCGGCTTGATAGGACCCTCTTTAATTCCATTTGGATCAATCAATGGCCCCTCACTTCTGTCAAGCATTTGAGCATAACTTTGTTAGACCATGCTCCTCTTTTGATATCTATCAAAACCTCACAGAATCTTTCCTCCCCTTCTCCTTTAGATTCCAAAATATGTGGACCCAACATGTGATTTCATTAATGTTGTTTCCACTAATTGGATGGCCCCTATTCACAATAATCATTAAAGGCATGATTCAATTTTTGGCTTAAGCTCAAAAGACTTAAACAAAATCTAAATTGGTGGAACAAGCATCATTTTAAAAAATCTTTTTCCAATCTCAAAATTATGGAACAATTAGTTTGCTCCTTGAAGATGCTACCTTGATCCTGTAAGCTGGATGAGTTGAACACTGCTAAAGATAACTTGATTAATTATCAGAATATGGAGGAAACCTACTGGCATCAAAAGGCCGCTAGAAAACATATTGTTGATGGTGACAGAAATACAAGGTATTTCCATGCTCTTTTCAATAAAAGGAAAGCCTTAAACTCTATTCAAAAAATCAAAAATATTAATGGTAGGATCACCGATAAGATAATGAAATTAAAGATTCATAACATTTTCAAAATTTATTAAACATCAACCTCCTTAGAAGCCCCTCCAACACACACCTGATCCCTCTATGATTACTAATGATGAGAATCCATTTACTCACTATGCCCTATAAGCCGAGATTAGTAGTACTCTCAAGCATGAACACTCGCTATCGCCCCGATGGCTACATGACCCATTTTTTTAGCATTGTTGGCCTTTTATTAAGTCCACCTTGTTGATGCTATTGTTATTTCTTTGATGGCCCTTTACCTAGATATTTTTTAGCACTTCCATTGTCCTCATTCCCAAAATTAACAATCCCATTCTTGGGAAGATTTAGACCTATCGCCTTTGCACCTTCTTTTCAAAACTCATTACTAAATTAATTAATAATAGATAAGTCCGCTGCTCCCTAAAATTATTTCTCCTAACCAAACTGGCTTCATTAAAAATAGAGCTATATCTGAAAATATCCTTCTTCCCAAGAGCTAGTTCATGACATTGATGTTCCTACTAGAGGTGGCAACATCCTCAAACCGACATATCTAAAGCCTTTGATAACCTCTCATGGGATTTCCTTTTCAAATCTTACATTTGTTTGGGTTTTCTCGATAATTTTATCCGCCTCATCAAAAATTGATTACCAATGTTTTCTTTATTATCATGAATGGTGAGTCCCTTGGTTTCTTTACTTCAAGGCATGGTTGAGACAAGGAGACCCCTATCACTCTCTTTTTTATTCTTGTGTGAATATCTTTCGAGGACCTTGAATGATCTTTTCAATAAAAAATCCTACCATGTTTTTAAAACTCATGGTCCTGCTTCTCATCTCAATTTTCTGATGATTTTATAATCTTTTGCAATGCCTCTATTCAACATTAAAACTATTAAGAACCTTTTAAATGAATTTGGCAAAGAAAGTGGTCTTTCAATGATGGAAAATGTTGTTTCATTCCTTCCACTAAAATTCCTACCAATAGCTCAACCAAATCTCCGAATTACTAATTTTAGCTTCATCAACTTCTTAATTATCTGGCTTCGCTTTTAAAGGTCAAAAAAAGATCTCATCTTTTGATGATCTTATCAAAATCTAATAAAATTTTTATTTGGGAATTTCATTTACTCTTTTGGTGGTAGGCTCATCTTGATTAAGAGCACTCTTAATTCCATGCCTTTATATCTCATCCAAACCATTGTTCATTCTATCATTAATGTAATTGAGCGCCTCTTTAATAAATTTTCTAGTGCTCTAACTCCTCTAAAAGAATGCACTGACCTCTTGGTTAAAAGTTGTGGCACTTGGTGGTCTTGATGCCAATCAAAGAAGCTATCATTTTCCTATAAACTTGGTGGAATTTTAGAGTAACAATAGTCTTTGGGCTAATTTCATGATCTAAATATTGTCAGGTAAGCACCCCTCATTTGTCCCTATAAAGTGGGAGACTCTCTATTTGGAAAAGACTTTGTTCTCATCAAATGGGATGTCAATCCTTAATTTTGGGATTAACTCTTCCTCATTCTTTTTTTGGCAAGATAACCGGAGTGGATGTGGGTCCAAGACTTACTCTCCACCCATTCCATCGCCGCTATTAAAGTGAAATCTTTCAATGTATTATGTGGAACAATAGAAACTTATTGATTATATTCCTTCTTTCTCTTGAACAAACTACTACTATTCCTATCATTCCTACCAATCAAGATCATATCCTTTTAAGCTCTCACATAATGGTGATTTCAACTATAAAATGTTATTTCACATTAAAGAAACTCATGTTTCTTCCAATGTGTTCTCAAACTTTGGAATATCACTATCCCTACTTCTTATTCTATTCTTACTTGGCATATTTTAAAAAAAAACTTCATCCTCTGACCTTGTTGTGGTAAAAGGTTTTCATTATTCAAAATGCAATGCGCTTTCACATTGAGAATGTGAATCATCTTTGTTAATGGCCATTGTTTTCTAAACTTTGATTTGGTATGATGATCTTTTAACATTATCATTTTCAATGGCTCTAACTTTATATCAACTTCTTGAAGTTTATTTTGACAACACTATTAAAGGTCACATTAAAGTCATAACGCTATCACTTATTTGGTTCATATGGATGGACAGAAATGATGCAAAACATTGTGAGATCCCTATGAACCACATGAGATAATTGTTAGAATTAAAAAAACAAAAATCATGACTTGTTTAATGCCAATCTCATACACTACAAACATTTCAAAGATTGTAAATGGCCAATAAACTAACTTAACGGATCAATCCTAGATATGACAAGATTGTTTATTGTAAAACCTCATGATCATACTATTAAAATTAACACTAATCATCTCTCTCTCATAAAGTTTTGGTGTGTCATTTTCAAAAAATCTTCATGGTAAAGTCCTATGTGCTTTTGCTACCCCTTAATTCTTGCTCGCTCCTTTTCGAGTTTATGGCGGTACAAAGCTCTTGAGATTTGCCTTCAATATGGTTGGCTCAATATTTGATTAAGGTGGATGCCCTTCTCGATTGATCTTTGACATCCACCAAAATGAGCAACATCAATTGTACTACCTTCTCAAGAAAACTAGACTTCTTATCCAACTTAATTTTAACATCACTCATGTATGATGTGAAGGTAATGCATGTGTCGATACCTTGCCAACTGGCCATTGATGGTATAATCTTCTTTGATCAACTCACCCTACCCAAACATTTGCGGCTTGGTTAATTTGGACAATATTGGGCTCCTTATCTCAAAATTAATCTAACCCATGGGATTATTGTTCAATATCGATTTAACTGCATGCCCATTTTATATTCAGTGTTGTTACTTTCTTGGTTTCTTCTGATGCATCAATGTAATATCCCTTGTTGCTTACTTGTTGATCTCAGTGATATGTGTTGTTGGTTTAATTGCCTTAGCTCTAATTAGGAGCTACCGCTATACTTTTTTATTAATGTCAAGCTCCTTTGGAATTTGTTAATATCTCATTCTATTACTCCTTTTGTCTTCCGAGTGGCATCTGTTGGTTTAACTCTCCCACCCTTATTTGGGGTCTTCTTATCTAAGGTGTTGCTTGTTATCAAGGAGATATGTTTAATGCTCTATTTTTTACTCTATTTATTGATCATAGGACATTGAATTATATTGGGTCTCTACCTCAATGCTATCTGCTATACTTCTCAGATAACTTTATGATTGACATTCTGCAGATCGCTTTTGGTTTAATGTATTTGTTGAATGTCTTTCAAACCTTTTCTTTGCCTAATTTGAATGGGTGGTCTTATGGCCAACTTGATATAATTTTACCCATGTTGGATGATCTCATTGCATCTTATGTTCATCTGCTACTATTGTCCATGATGTTACTGGTGATTTTGGAGTTGTTTTGGAATTTTATCTAACCTCTTATCACCAAGCTAGAGTGTAACTACAATTTCCTATTTATTTCTTATCTCTTTGATTGGACTTCTCATGGTTTATTGTCTACTAAGGATGTGGGCTTTTGCTTGTGATCATCTTTATCTTGATGGTTATTTATGTTCACTCCTTCTCAACTCATTTTGCTATTATTTTACATCTCTAATTTTTTTATGGTGCTCTATCTATTGGTGTATTTGCATTATTGTTTCTTATTCTCTAGTTTTGTGTTCATCCAATTTATGGTTGTAGTGTTTACCTTTTGATTTTCTGACTATTTGTTCTAACATGGGATGGCTTCATCTTTTTCCATCTTGTTCTCTAGTCTGGCCGACCATTCCTCCGCTTATGGGAATTACCTTATGCATTGTCTATGAATGGTTGGTCTTATGGATAACTTGCTATTATTTTCTTTCTTGGTTGTTGGTCTTAATGGATCATTGAGTCTTATGTCCAACATCCGCTATCATGTTTATTATTTTGTATGTTTTGGAGTAATCTTGCTGATTATTTTGGCCAACCTCATATACCCAACCTGCCAGGAGAGAAACTGCAAGTTCAATTTATTATTCCCTCTGTGTTTGACTTTTTATCGTTTTTCTGAATGTGAGTTTAGGCTATGATCATCTTTATCTAAGGTTTGATATTATCATATGCTCTTTCACTTGGTGGACTTTTGCCGCTTGTTGGAAATCTCCTTGAACTGATTAATACTTTGAAAGCTGCTTTTGGCATTTTGGTTTGTTTTATCTAGCAAACCTCTTTTGATGTTGTTGACTGCTTGGTGGCTTTTACTTTAAATCCCTTTAGTGGTTTATTTTATGCAGATCATCTGAATTCTGTGGACTACTTTACCTGCTGCTATTTTTTTCCATCTTGTTTTAGTTAAACTTGTATCTATTGCACTGTTTATTCTGAATGGGTGGTTTTATGGCCAGCTTGCTATTTTTTGTTGTCTTCATTATTTGTTGCCTTGGATATTTACTGTCTTAGTTTTTCAGGATTCCAATGTTGGCTCTATCATTGTTGGTTGTAGCACTTTAGGGTCCTATGTTTAGCAAGCTATTTCTGACATTGTTGTTCTGATTATCTTTGATGATTGCCGTCTGGGCTGCTGCTTCTCAGATCCTATGTTTATGGTCTACCTATTAGGTTACTAACTATTGCAATGTCTACTCTGAATGAGAGCTTTTATGGCCGCCTATGCTTTTCTCTTGGTTGTTGTCTTGGTTCTTTGTTGTCTTGTTTTATCTGAATAAATGTTGACTCTCATTTGAATCACCTTTTTGATTTTTCTTCTAGTGGGTTCCATTGTTGCATTAACTATTTTGCTATTGGAGTTGGATTATTGATTTCCCTTGTTGTTTGTATCTGGGCAGTGATTTACCTTATCTTCTGCTATTTCTTTTTCCATCTTGGTTCTTATTTTATGCGATCATTATGATTAAGCATCTATCCACTTAGTATGCAATCGCCTATTCTAAATGGGTGGTATATGCACCTCACGCCTTTGTTTGTGCCTTGGTAGTTTGTTGATCCGATTATCTGATTTTCTCCCGATGTCTCTCAATGAGTTCTTCTGCCTTTATTTGGTGATATTTTTAATGCCCATTCTGTGTTATTATGCGCCTTCCTTTAAAATTGCTTTTGCCACTACTATTATGAATATTTTATAAGGGGTTGTTCACATCTGATTCATTATTATGATTGGGTTCATTTTTAGATACCAACGTTGGCTCTATCTTTGTTTGTAGGACTTAGGTCCTATGTTGAGTTGTTTCATTATTGCTATTCTAATTGTCTTTGAAGATTCTGTCGCGCTTCTGATCCATGTGTTTATGGTCTACCTATTTGGTTATTAACTATTGCAATGTCTACACTGAATGAGAGCTTTTATCCTGCTTCTTTACTATCTTGGTTTGTTGTCTTGCTTATTGCCTTGTTTTATGGATTCCAATGTCGACTATCATTTGAATCTTTTGATTTTTCTTCTGGTGGGTTCCAATGTTGCATTAATTGTTTTGCTATTGGGGTTGGATTGTTGATTGCCCTTGTTTGTATGGGATCTAATTATCTATTGTTGTTTCTTTTCCCATCTTGGTTTAGTTAGTTGTGCGTCATTGTGATTCATCTATCCATGTGGTATGCAATGCCTATTCTAATGGGTGGTACTATGGGCATGTGCCTTTGCTATCTTGCCTTATTTGTTTGTTGATCCGATTATCCAATTTTCTGTCGATGTCAACAGAAGTTGTCGCCTTTATTTGGCGCTATTTTTTATGCGCCTATTTCTGTGTTAGTGCCTTCCTTTACAATTGATTTTTTCCAACTACTGTTATGAATATTAATAAGGGGGTTGTTCACACCTGCATTCATTATTATGATTGGGTTCATTTTCTAGACTATGCTTCAAGGTTGTACTCCCGAAAAGATTCATATATATATCATATGTTTGGGATGGTGTTATTATATGCTCATTGATTTGCTTAGCGTATTTCAGCATCGCCTTCCGCTTTTTTTCTTGTGGTGGGTTTTTATGTTGGCCTATTATACTCTTGGCTATGATTTTTCAAGAGGTTCCGCAAAGATGGCTCATTCTCATATGGATAAGTATTCTCATGTCATGGTGACTATATTGATGATAATTTTCTGCATGGGATCCCTTATCTTCTTTCTTTGCAATTTCCTCTCTATTTTATCTATGGTTTTGTTTAGGTTTTAGTAAAGCCCATAAGACTTTCAACAACCTCGATATCACTCCCTTGGCTTGGCAAAATTATGTAACCCTTCGCTAACCATGAATGCTCATATTTGCATATGCCCCAACTGGTGAGAGCTGAGCCTTCTATCACATTTCTTTACTATCATTCTCGATTATGCTTTATCATTTTGTCTCAGACACTTAACTGCTCTAACTTCTTCTCCTACTTTTTTGCGTGTTTCTCTCTTGTCCTCTTTCTGTCTACTTTATAGTAAAAATGGTTCTAATTATCTAGGGTTTTTTATTTGCATTATCCATCCTCATTTTTGATCTATCTCATTGCTTGTGTCTTAGAAAACTTAGTGTGTTACTACTTGGTTGATGAAATAGAAATGAAGAAATGTTGAATCTGAATTTATTCTCTGTTAAAAAAAACCAAAACCCTAAACCCTAAACCTAAAACCTAAACCATAAACCCAAAATAGAAAAACCTAAGCCTAAAAATAAAAAAAATAAAATAAAAAATAAAAAACCCTAACCATGAACCCTAAACCCTAAAATTAACCCTAAACCTTAAACCATAAACCTTAAATCTACAACCCTAAATCATAAACCCTAAACCATAAACCCTAAAACCCTAAACTTTAAACCCTAATCCTTAAATCCTAACCCTAAACCCTAAATCCTAAAACCCTAAAAATTCTAAACAACTTAAAAAACCCTAAACCCTAAAACCTACAAATTAAAAACCCTAAACCCTAATCCCTAAACTTTAAAACCTAAAATATAAACATAAACTAAATAAAACTTAAAATAAATAAAAAATACCTAAACCTAAATAAAATAAAAAAAAAATAAAATAAAATAAAACCTAAACTAAAACTTAAACTTAAACCTAAATCTAAACCTAAAAATAAAAGAAAATATAAAAACTAAACTAAAATAAAATAATTAAAAACTTAAACTAAATTAGAAAATAAAATAAACCTAAAAATAAAAATCTCAAATAAAATAAAACTAAACTAAAATTAAAACTAAGAAAACCAAAAAAAATAAAATAAAATAAAACTAAATAAAAACCTAAACCTAAAAAAAATAAACTTAAAAAAATAAAATAATATAATAAAAAATAAAAAAAATAAAATAAAAAACCTAAATAAAACCTAAACCAAATAAATAAATAAAACATAAAATCTAAACATTACACTATAAAAAAAACTAAACCTAAAATAAAAAAATAAAACAAACCTAATCCTAAACTATAATAAACTAAACTAAAAGAAATAAAACCTAAACCTAATCCTAAAAAAATTTATCCTAAACCCTAAACAAAATCAAATAAAATAAATTGAAAATAAACCTAAACTTAAACTAAAAAAAACCTAAAAATAAACCTAAAATTAAAACCTAAAACCTAAACCTAAAAAAATAAAATAAAATCCTAAACCAAAACCTAAAATAAAAATTAAAACCTAAAATTAAAAAAAAATAAAATAAAACTAAACTAATAAATAAACATTAGCCTAAACCTAAAACTAAAAAAATAAACTAAAATAAAAAACTTAAATGAAAATAAAAAAACCTAAAATAAACTTAAATAAAAAAATAAACATAAATAAAAAAATAAAATAAAATAAAATACATAAAAAGTAAATTAAATAAACTAAAAAAAACCTAAACCTACTAGTTCACTTAATTAAAAAAACCCTGAAACCTTAAACTCTAAACCCAAAACTAGAAATCTTAAACCCTAAACCCTAAACTATAAACCCTAAACACTAAACCCTAATCCCTAGAGCCTAAAGCCTAAACTAACCATAAACCCTAAGCTAACCCTAAACCCTAAACCCTAAAAATCGTAAACCCTAATGCCTAATCACTATACCCTAAACCCTAAATCCTAAACCTTGAAACCTAAACCCTAAACTCTAAACCCTAAACCCTAAAACCAAAAAAAACAAACTTAAACCTAATTAAACCTTAAAAAACATAAAAAAAACATAAACATGAATAAAATAAAAAATATAATAAAATAAAAACTTAAACTAAAACCTAAACCTAAACCTAAACCTAAATATAAAATAAAATTAAAATTAAAATACACTAAAAGAAAAAAAATAAAAACCTAAATTAAACTAAAAAATAAAATAAACCTAAATAAAATAAAAAGTAAACATAAAAGAAATATAAAATAAACCTAAAATAAAAACTAAATAAAAACTTAAACATAAAAATTAAACCTAAAAATAAATAAAATAAAAATTTAACCTATAATAAAAATAAAATAAACAAAATAAAGTTAAACCTAAGCCTAAACTAAAATAAACTAAATTGAAATAAATAAAACCTAAACCTAAACCTAAAATAAACTAAACTTAAACCTCAACTTAAATTAAATAAAGTAAAATAAACTAAAAATAAACCTAAACCTAAAATAAAAAAATAAAACCTAAAAATAAACCTAAAATAAAAACCTAAACCTGGAAAAATAAAATAAAAACCTAAAGCTAATCCAAAAAATTTAAAATAAAACCTAAATCAAAAAAATTACATAAAAATAAAACTCATCAAAAAAATCAACCTAAACCAAAACCTAAACCTAAAAATAAACTAAAATAAATAAACCACAAATAAATAAACTAAACTAATAAAATAAAATAACAAAATAAAATAAACTAAAATAAAAACTAAATAACCTAAACCTACTCACTTAACTTAAAAAATAAAATAAATAAAAAAATAAATAAAACTTAAACCTAAACCCTAAACTATAAACTAACCTAACCCTAAACTAAACCATAAAAAACCTAACCTAACCCTAATCCTAAACCCTAAACCCTAAAATAAACCCTAAAACTAAACCCTAAACCCTAAACCTAAAAACCTAAACCATAAACTAAACCTAAAACCATAACTAAACCTAAACTAAATAATAAACCTAAAAACCCTAAACTAAACCTAATAAACCTGCTAACCCTAAACCCTAAACTAAACCCTAAAGTATAAACCCTAAACCCTAAATAAACCTAAACCCTAAAACCTAAACCTAAACCCAAAGAAAACTTAAACCTAAATAAAACCTAAAATAAAACATAAAAAATAAAGTTAAATAATTAAAAGCTAAACCTAACCTAAACTTAAAAAATAAAATAAAATAAAATACACAAAATAAAATAAATAAAAACCTAAATAAAATAAAAAGTAAACATAAAATAATAATAAAATAAACCTGAAATAAAATAAAATAAAAACTAAATAAAAACCTAAACCTAAAAAATAAACCAAAAAATAAATAAAAAAAATAAAACACAAACCTTAAACTAATAAAAACTTAAACTAAAATAATAATAAAATAAACAAAATAAACCTAAACCTAAACTAAAATAAACTAAACTGAAGTAAATTAAACCTAAAATAAACTAGACTTAAAGTTGAACCCAAACTAAATATAATAAAATAAATTGAAAACAAACCTAAACCTAACTAAAAAAAATAAAACCTAAAAATAAACTTAAAATAAAAAACTTAAAACCTAAACTTAAAAATAAAATAAAACTTAAAGCTAAATCTAAAATAAAATAAAACTTAAACCAAATAAAATAAAATAAAACTAAAACTCAACTAAAAATAAACCTAAATTTAAAAATAAACTAAAATAAATAAACCTCAAATAAATAAATTAAACTAAATAAAAATAATAATAATAAATAAATAATAAAAAATAAACTAAATAAACTAAATAAACCTTAAACCCTAAACCTTAAGCCCTAAATCCTAAAACCCTAAAACCTAAACCCTAAATCCTAAACCCTAAACCCTAAATTCTAAACCCTAAACCCCAAGCCCTAAACCCTAAACCCTAAATCATAAACCCTAAAAACCTAAAAACTTAAACCTAAACTAAATGAAACCTAAAAATAAAATAAATAAAAAAATAAAATAAAATAAAACCTAAACTAAAACCTTAACTTAAACCAAAACCTAAACCTGAACCTAAACGCAAAAATAAAAGAAAATAAAAAATAAAAACTAAACTAAAATAAAACAAATAAAAACCTAACTAAACTAAAAAATAAATGAATACTAAAAATAAAAAAACCTAAATATAATAAAACTAAATGTAAAATAAAAAATAAAATAAAGCTAAAATAAAATAAAATAAAACTAAATAAAAAACTAAACCTAAAAATAAATCTAAAAATAAAACCTAAAAATAAATAAAAAATAAAACCTAAAACCTAAACTAAAAAAAACCTAAACCAAAAATAAACAAAATAAAATAAACCTAAACCTAAACTAAAATAAACTAAACTAAAATAAATAAAACCTAAACCTAAACATAAAATAAACTAAACCTAAAACTTAAACTACATAAAATAAAATAAACTAAAAATAAAACTAAACCTAAACTAAAAAAATAAAAACCTAAAAATAAACCTAAAACCTAAACCTAAAAAAACAAGATAAAAACCTAAACCTAACCTAAAAATAAAAAAAAATAAAATTAAAACCTAAAAAAAAAACTAAACTAAAAAATAAGCACAAACCTAAACCTAAACCTAAAAAATAAATTAAATAAAAAACTTAAACTAAAATAAATAAACCTAAATAAAAATATAAAAAAAATTAAAATTTTAAAAATAAACTATAGAAACTAAATAAACCTAAACCTATTGGTTTACTTAATTTAATAAAAACCCTTAAACCCTAAACCCTAAACCCTAAAGCTTAAATCCTAAACCCTAAATCCTAAAACTAACCCTAAACCCTAAACCCTAAACTAACCCTAATCCCTATACCCTATACACTCAAAACTCTAAACCCTAAAGCCTAAACACTACACCCTAAACCCTAAACCTTAAAACCTAAACCCTAACCCTAAACCCTATTCCCTAAAAGCATAAACCCTAAAACCCTAAACCCTAAACTCTAAACTCTTAACCCTAAACCCTAAACCCTAACCCTAAACACCAAATCCTAAAGCTAAACCTAAAGTAACAAAATAAATTAAAAAATAAACCTAAAACCTAATAAACCTATACCCTAAGAATGGAGGAGAATAATGATGATATAGTGGTGGTGGGGATACCTATATGGAGGTGGTGGTCGGAGTAGTGGTGGTTATGGAGGCTAAAGGAATGATGAAGATTATAGCTATTGTGGTGGCGGAGGGAGAGATCTGGGATATGATGGTGAATCTCACTACTCGAGAGGCCAGGGTGGTTCTTATAGGAATTAGAGAAATTAAAGAATGGCAAAAATTAAACTGTCTTTATAGAAATAATTCTAATTATCTGGGTTTTATTTTATATGCATGCTCATTTTTTATCTATGTCGTCCCCTTTGCGTTAGAAAACTTGGTGTGTTATTTGGTTGATGAAATTGAAAAGAAGAAATGTTGAATCTGAAATTGTTCTTTATTAATAAAAAAACTAAAAACACTAAAACCTAAACTAAAACCTGAACCCCAGACCTAAAACCTAAATCCTAAACCCTAAACCCTAAAACCTAAATCATAAACCCTAAACTCTAAACCCTAAACCCCAAACCTTAAACCCTAAACCCTAAACCTTAAACCCTAAATAACTAAAAACCTAAACTTAAACTAAATAAAACCTAAAAATAAAATAAATAAAAAAACCTAAACCAAAATAAAATAAAATTAAAACCTAAACCTAAACTTAAAAAGAAAATAAAATAAAAATAAAATATAAACTAAACTAAAATAAAATACATAAAAAACCTAAACTAAATTAAAAAATAATACCTAAAAATAAACCTAAAAATAAAACCAAAAAAAAAAAACCTAAACCCAAAAAAATAATAAAATAAAACAAAACCTAAAAAATAAAAAATAAAACTTAAACCTAAAACTAAAATAAAAATAAAACTAAACTTAAAATAAACCTAACCCTAAACCAAAAAAATAAACTAAAATAAAAAACCTAAACCAAGATAAATAAACCTAAAATAATTAAACTAAACTAAATAAAAATAAAAATAAACCTAAATAAAAATAAAAAATAAAATAAATTGAAATAAATAAATAATAAACTAAATAAACCTAAACCTATAAGTTTTATTTTTTTAAAAAAAAACCCTAACCCTAAATCCTAAATCCTAAAACTAAACCAAAACCCTAAACCGTGAACCCTAAACCTACAACCCTAAACACTAAACCTTAAAATCCTAAAACCTAAACCCTAAATCCTAAACCCTAAATCCCTAGAACCTAAACCCGAAACCCTAAAACTTACAACCCTAAACCCTAAACCCTAAACCTTAAACCATAAAAACCTAAAAACTTAAACCTAAACTAAATAAAATAAAATAAATAAAATAAAATGAAAACCAAAACTAAAACCTAAATCTAAACCTAAACCTAAACCTAAACCTAAATGTAAAAATAAAATAAAATAAAAAATAAAAAATAAACTAAAATATAATAAATAAAAACCTAAACTAAACTGAAAAATGAAATAAACCTAAAATAAAATAAAATAAAGACTAAATAAAATCCTAAACCTTAAAAATAAACTTAAAAATAAAGAGAAAATAAAACTTAAACCCTGAACTAAAAAAAAAACTAAACCTAAAGTAAACAAAATAAAAAAACCTAAACATAAACTAAAATAAATAAAGCCTAAACCTAAACATAAAATAAACTAAACCTAAACCCTAAACTAAATAAATAAAAATAATAATAAACTTAATCCTAAATGAAAAATAAAACCTAACAATAAAACTCTAATAAAAACCTAAACCTAAACCTAAAAATAAATAACAGAAACTAAATCTAAAAAATAAAATAAAAATAAAACTAAACTAAAAAATAAGTATAAACCTAAACCTAAACTTAAACAAATAAACTAAAATAAAAATCTAAATTAAAATAAATAAACATAAAATTAATAAAATAAACCAAATAAAAATAAAAAATAAACCCAAATAAAAATAAAAAAATCAAATAAACTAAAATAAAAAATAAATTAAATTAACCTAAACTAACTGGTTTACTTAATTTAAAAAAATCCCTAAACCCTAAACCCTAATCCCTAAAACCTAAATCATAAACCCTAAGCTCTAAACCTAAAACTAACAATAAAACCTAAACCCTAAACCCTAAAAAACCTTAAACCCTAACCCCTAAACCCTAAAACATAAACCCTAAATCCAAAACCCTAAACCCTAAACCCTAAAAATCATAAACCCTAAACCTTAAACCCTAAAAACCCTAAACCTTAAAGACTAAATACTAAACCCTAAACCCTAAAACCTAAACCCTAAACCATAAACCCTACACACTAAACCCCAAAAAAAACCTAAACTATAAAAAAACTAAAAAAACATAAATGAAAAAACATAAACCTAAAGAAAATAAAAAATAAAATAAAACTAAAACCAAAACCTAAACCTGAAAATAAAATAAAATAAAGAAATAAAAATACACTAAAATAAAATAAATAAAACCTTAAACTAAACTCAAAATTAAAATAAACCTAAGAATAAAAAACCTAAAGAAAATAAAAACTAAACATAAAATAAAAATAAAAATAAACCTGAAATTAAATTAAATAAAAATTAAATATAAAATAAACTTAAAAAGAAATTAAACATAAAACCCAAAAGCCTAAGCTAAACATAAAAACATAACCTAAAAATAAATAAACTTAATACTAAATCTAAACTAAAATAAACTAAACTGAAATAAATAAAACATAAACCTAAACCTAACATAAACTAAACTTAAACCTAAACCTAAATTAAATAAAATAAAATAAACTAAAAATAAAATTAAACCTAAAGTAAAAAATAAAACCTAAAAATAAACCTAAAATAAAAACCTAAAACCTTTAGCTAAAAAATAAAATAAAAAATAAAACCTAAACCTAAAAAATAAAATAAAAATAAAACTCAACTAAAAAATAAATCTAAACCTAAATCTAAACCTAAAAAATAAATAAAAATAAATAAACCTCAAATAAATAAACTATACTAAATAAAATAAGTATAAAAATAAAAATATACTAAAATAAATAAAACATAAAATAAATAAACTAAATAAACCTAAACAACCATTGGTCTAAATTTAAAAAAAAATAATAAAATAATAATAAAAATAAATTGAAAAAATACTAAAACTTAAACCCTTAACCCTAAACCCCAAACCATAAAACCCTAAAAGTTAAACCCTAAATCCTAAATCATAAACCATAAAACCCTAAACCCTAAACCCTAAACTCTAAACCCTAAAACCTACAACCCTAAACCCTAAACTAAATAAAACTTTGAAATAAAATAAATAAATAAACCTAAACCTAAATAAAAAAAATCAAATAAAAACCTAAACTAAAACCATAACCTAAAACTAAACATAAACCTAAACTTAAAAATAAAATAAAATAAAAAAAATAAAAGCTAAACTAAAATAAAATAAATAAAAATTTAAACTAAACTAAAAAAAATTAACCTAAAAATTAAAAACCTAAATAAAATAAAAATAAAATAAACCTAAAATAAAATAAAATTAAAATTAAACAAAACCTAAACCTAAAAAATATACCTAAAAATAATACCTAAAAATAAATAGAAATAAAACCTAAAACCTAAACTAAAAAAAATCTAAACCTAAAATAAAGAAAATAAAATAAACCTAAACCTAAACTAAAATAAATAAAACCTAAACCTAAACCTTAAATAAACTAAATGTAAACCTTAAAATAAATAAAATGAAATAAAGTAAAAATAAACCTAAACTTAAACTAAAAAAATAAAAGCTAAAAATAAACTTAAAATAAAAACCTAAAACCTAAACCTAAAAAAATAAAATAAAAACCTAAACCTAAACCTAAAAATAAAAAATAAAACCTAAACCTAAAAAATAAAATAAAACTAAAACTAAACTAAATAATAAACATAAAATAAAACATAAATTTAAAAAATAAATTAAATTAAAAATCTAAACTAAAATAAATAAACCTAAAATAAATAAACTAAACTAAATAAAAATAAATATAAAAAAATAAAATAAATAAAAACAAATAAAAAATAAACTATATAAACTAAATAAACCTAAACCTAACGATTTTCTTAATTTACAAAAAAGTCTAAACCCTAAATCCTAAACCCTAAACCATAAACCCTAAACCCTAAACCCTAAACCTAAACTCTAAACCATAAACTAACCCTAAACCCTAATCCCTATACCCTCAAAACCCTAAACCCTAAAGCCTAAACACTACACCATAAACCCTAAACCCTAACCCTAAACCCTAATCCCTAAAAGCATAAACCCTAAAACCCTAAACCCTAAACCCTAAAATCTAAACCCTAAACCCTAAACCCTTACCCTAAACCCCAAACCCTAAACCTGAATCTAAAGTAACTAAATAAATTAAAAAATGAACTTAAACCCTAAAACCTAATAAATCTAAACCCAAAAAATGGCTAGAGCCTTGACGGCAGGAACATCACTGTCAACCATGCTCAATCTAGATCTGGTGCTGGAGGTGATGGCAAAGGCAATGATTATCGTAGAGGTGGTGGGGTATCTAGAGGTGCTGGTGGATATGGAGGTGGTGGTAATGGTTATGGAGGCAGATGAACATGAAGATTATAGCTATACTAAGGGAGATTGATGGTGGATCCAAGAGGCATGGGTGGTTCTGATTGGAACTAGAGAAACTAAAGAATGGCCAATACTGCTACTTATGGAATGTCTTTATAAAGAGATAATTCTAGTTATCTAGAGTTTTTGATTTGTCTATGCGTGCTTATTTTTTTATCGATGTCATCACTTATATCATAGAAAACTTGGTGTGTTATTTGGTTGATGAAATCGAAAAGAAGAAATGTTGAATTTGAATATCTTCTATATTAAAAAAAAACTAGAAACCCTAAACCCTAAACTAAATCCTGAACACTATACCTAAAACCTAAACCCTAAACCTTAAAAACTCTAAAACCTAAACCCTAAACCCTGAAAACTTAAACTCTAAACCCTAAAACCAAAACCATAAACCCTAACCCCTAAACCTTAAGCCTTAAACCCTAAACATTAAACCTAAATCCTGAACCATAAACCCTAAAATAAAAAAAATCCTAAACCTAAACTAAATAAAACCTAAAAATAAAATAAATAAAAAACCTAAACCAAAATAAAATAAAATAAAAACTTAAACTAAAACCTAAACCTAAACCTACAAAGAAAATTAAAGAAAAAATAAAAAGTAAACTAAAATAAAATACATAAAATCCTTAACTAAACTAAAAAATAAAATGTAAAAATAAACCTAAAATAATAACCTAAAATTTAAGCCTAAAAGAATAAAATAAAAACCTAAACCTAACTATAAAAATAAAAAATAAAACCTAAACCTAAAAAAAAACTAAACTAAAAAATAAACCTAAACTTAAACCTAGAAATTAAACTAAAATAAAAAACCTAAACTAAAATAAATAAAAACAAAATAATTAAACTAAACTAAATAAAAAATAAACCTAAATAACAATAAAAATAAAATATGCTAAAATAAATAAAAAATATACTAAATAAACATAAACCTATGAGTTTACTTAATTTTAAAAAAAAAAACCTATGCCTAAACCCTAAACCCTAAAACTAAACCTAAACCCTATAATTTGAACCCTAAACCTACAACCTTAAACCTTAAATCTTAAAACCCAAAACCCTAAACCCTAAAGCATAAATGTGAGTCACTATAGTACCCAATGGTGGGGTGAATTGGTGATATTAAAATTTTAAAACTAAAATCTTAGATTTTAATTTTAGTAGAAAATTAATTTTGATTTTATAATGAGAGATACAATTTTAATGTGAAAATAAAAGTATAGTAAAGTAAATAGAGACAATACACACAATTTTTATGAGGTTCTCAAACCCCAAAATCACCTACGCCCATAGCCACCCTTGACTAGAATCCAAGAAATGCAAAAAATAGACAAATAGTACTCTATAACTAGTACAACCCCTACAATAATTGTACTCTTAGAAACAGTACAACCCCAAAATAAGTTTTACAAGACAAAAGAAAAAATACAAAATAATAAATTTTGATAAAATAATTCTCTCACAAATATACCAAGCTATCCAATTCAAAAAATGATCTCACAACTTATAAATGATCAATTACAACTTAAAAATTTTGGCAAGATAATATGCTCACTTAATATTGAAATAAATATCTTAAAGTAATCTTACTAAGATGTTTAAAAATGATTTCAAAATACATTCACAATATTCTTTTACACAATAAAATAAATTTCAGCAAGGAATAATTTATTTTATTTTTACCAAAAGATTCTTTCAATTAATGCTAATGATCACAAAGTACTTAAATAAAATGAGTATATGATAGATCTAAGTATGCTAGTAAGCTTTTAATTAAAAAGAGAGATCTAGCAAATATAAAAAATAATTTCAGCATAATAATTTATTTTAAATGCTTAAAATATACTTCTAAAATAGATCTAAGAATAAATGATCTTTTAAAATAATACTAATGAAGAAATATTTCAAGAAACCAAAATAAATTTATAGGAAGTTAAATTTTAATTCAAGAAATAGATCCTACAAACTATCACAAGAGTTTATCACAAAAAAATGATTGAGAAACTTTGATGTGAAAAATAATGTCCAAAGACTAATCCACCAAAAAGTATAAATTGGAAAGAATAAATAGATGGTGAAAATATCATGAACAACTAAAGAGGATTAAAATCAAGAAAACAAACTCAAGTAATTTGAGAAGGCTTGCTTAGTTGAAGATGTTGAAGCTTCCAAACCAAGGATTTGATCTTGCAATATTTGGAGAACACTTGGAAGAAAAATCTAAGAATTTTCTTAGATTTGTTGGAGGGATTTAGAATTTTGAATAATGCTTTTATGAAGAGAAGGAGGGCAATTTATAGGCAAGAAGATCATATTTTAAAAATATATCATGCAAACCTCATGTTATCATCTAATAATTTAATATTCAATAAAAAATATAATTTATATTAAATAAATATTAAATTTAGCAGCCAAAATTTGGCTATTCACATGGGTAAGTCAAAAGTAATCAAATATGGCTCTAATATATTCAAAGAATGTAGCATGCATTCATTATAAAATTAGCTAATGTTTAGAAAATCATAATAAATTCAATTTTAATCAAAAGTGGGTCATGTAACCTCTAAATTAAAGGAAAAAAAATCCAAGGAATCTGTTGGAGATGAAATCAAATATGAATTCTTTGATTAGAAAATGACTTTGGCTAAAATATAATATTTTATATATTTTTGTTAATCTTGACATGTGACATTTAAAAATTATGATATAATTTATATATAATCATAAATATGTTAGTTATCTTATAACCAGCAAACTAAATTAAAATACTTAATTATATTAAGTAAATAAAATAATTATATATAATAGTTTTTATCATTTATTACTTTGACAATTTTAATGCTATGTATGAAACATATAATTGAATGTTAATTAAATAAAGATTTAAATAAATTAACCTCATTAAAATAATATGTTAAGTTGTGAGCAAACTGATTCATGCCAATGAACTCATATGAATAGTCATATAATCCAAAATATTGTATCTTGAGCTTCACATTATCCTTTTCATTCTTCTGCTCTTGTAATTTCCTCTAATGTATTAGATATGTAATTAGCAATTGATCTATCTAAAACACATATAAATATTCATTCGAACATCCAAGCATTTATTTGTTATCATCAAAATTAATCGAATTGAACATGAGGCTAATTAAGCCAACATTAAATCCTAAACCCTAAAACTGAAAACCCAAAATCCTAAACCCTAAACCCTAAAATCTACAACCCTAAACCCTAAACCCCAAACCCTAAATCCTAAACCTTAAACCCTAAAAACCTAAACCTAAACTAAATAAAACCTAAAAATAAAATAAATCATAAAAATGTAAACCTAAATAAAATAAAGAAATAAAATAAAATAAAAACCTAAACTAAAAACTAAACCTAAACCTAAACGTAAAAATAAAATATAATAAAACCTAAACTTAATTAGAAAATAAAATAAACATTAAAATAAGAAACCTAAATAAAAAAACTAAATGTAAAATAAAAATAAAATAAACTTAAAATAAAATAAAATAAAATAAAAACTAAATAAAAACCTAAACCTAAATAATAAAAATAAAACATAAACCTAAAAAATAATATAAAAATAAAACTAAACTAAAAAATAAACATAAATCTAAACCTAAAACATAAAAAAT
>JAKCPB010001891.1:0-54146 GCA_021442155.1 Cymbidium sinense
CTAGTAACTAATAATAAATGGAAAAAACTAATAAACTAATGAAGCTAAAAAACTAATAAAACTAAAAAACCCAATAAAAAAATAACTAAATTAAATAACTAACAAAATTAATAATAATAACTAATAAATAACTAACATAACTAAAACTAATAACTAATAACTAATAATAAAGTAACTAAAAACTAACTAATAATAATTAAAACTAATAATAACTAACTAACTAATAACTAATTAAAACTAAACTAATAAATAATTAAACTAGAAACAACTAATAAAAATAAATTTCTAATAACTAAATAAATAATAAAATAAATAATAACTAATAAACTAAAAGATAAACTAATAAATAATAATAACTAAATAATAAATTTAATAAAAAAACTAAATAAAAAACTAAAATAATTAATAAAAAAACATCATAAAACTAAATAACTAAACTAACTAAAAACCTAATAAACTAATAATTAAATAAACTAATAAACTAACTAATAAATAACTAACTAATAAAAAACTAGTAGAATTAATAAACTAATAAAACTAATAACTAAATAATTAATAAAACTAATAAACCAAAACAAACTAATAACTAACTAATCAACTAAACAAATAAAACTAATAAACTAATAATAATAATAATAATAATTAATAAAATAAAACTAACTAAATAAATTAACTAAACTAAAAACTGACTAATAAACTAAAAACTTAATAATAAAAACTAAATAACTAATAACTAAACTAAAGTAAAAAAGCTAAACTAAACTAATAAACTAAATAACTAATAAACTAAACTAATAAACTAAAAACTAACTAACTAATAATAATTAAACAAAATAACTAACTAATAATAACTAATAACTAGTAAACTAATAATTAATAATAAATAACTAACTAAACTAAAACTAACTAACTAATAATAACAAAATGAATAACTAAACAAATAACTAATAACTAACTAATAAACAAAACTAAAAAACTAATTATAATAATTAAAACCTAATAAATAATAAAACTAAATAAAAGAAATAACTAATAATAAATAATAAATGTAAATAAACTTATAAATAATAATAATAATAATTAATAAAACTAATTAACTAATAAAAACTAAAAACTAACTAATAACTAAAACTAACTAAACCAAAATAATAACTAAACTAATAACTACCTTATAACTAACTAATAAAAACAAATAACTAATAATTAATAACTAAACAAATAAACTAATAATAAACTAATAACTTGCTCATAATAACTAATTAATAATAAATAAACCTAATAATAATAAACTAATAAATAAATAATAAAACTAATAAAAACTAATAACTAAAATTAATAAGTAAACTAACTAAAGTAATAACTAAACTAAATAATTAACTAACTAATAACTAATAAAATAACTAACTAAATTAAAAATAAATAACTAAACTAAATAACTAATAAAACAAATAACTAATAAAAAACTAAAAAACTAAAAAATAAACCTAATAATAAAACAAACAAAATAACTAAACTAATAAAACTATCTAAATAATTAAACTAATAACTAATAACTAATAACAAAAACTAATAAATAATAATAACTAAAAAAACTAACTAAAGTAATAACTAATAATTAATAATAAACTAATTAATAATAATAACTAAATAATAATTAATAATAAACTAATAAACTAATAATTCTAACTAATAACTAACTAATAAAAATGTATAAAACTAATAACTAATAAAGTAAAACTAATAATAACCAAAAATTAAACTAATAGCTAAGATAAAAAATAACTAAAAAACTAAACTAATTAAACCTAAAACTAATAAAACTAATAACTAATAATAACTAATAAACTAACCTAATAAATAATAATAATAATAATAATAATAATAATAATAATAATAATAATAATTATAAACTAATAAAACTAATAACTAACTTAAATAAAATAAAAGTAACTAATAAATAATAATAAAACTAAATAGTTAAACTAATAAAATAAAACTAACCTAATAATAATAAAATAATAAATCTAATAAAACTAATAACCAAAACATAACTAAAACTAATAACTAATAACTAATAAACTAAACTAATAACTAATAAACTAAAATAATAAACTAAATAATAAAATTATAACTAAATATACACAAAACACCAATAATAATAACCTAATTAATAATAATAACTAACTAATAATAAAAACTAATAAAAAATTAATAACCTAACTAATAATAAGTAATAAACTAAAAACTAATAAAACTAGTGCAAACTAACTAACTAATAAACTAATAATAACTAAAAAACTAACTAATAAAACTAACTAATAATTAATTAATAACTAAATAATAAAATATCTAAAGCTAAAACTAATAAATAAATAACTAACTAAACTAAACTAAAAACTATAAACTAAATAACTAAACTAAATAACTAATAAAACTAATTAATAATAAAAAACTAATAAAAACTAATAATTAATAATAATAACTTATAATAATAAAGCTAAAAACTAACTAATAATAATAACTAATAACTAATAACTAATAATAATAAATAAAAATTAAAACTAATAAAATTATTAAAATAATAACTAATAATAAAACTAACTAAACTAATAATAAAATTAATAATAACCTAATAAAAACTAATAAAAACTAATAACTAAAATAATAACTAACTAAATAAACTAATAATTAAAACTAATAATAATAATAACTCTACCCTAAACCTAAACCAAAAACTTAAAACAAAAAATAAACAAAAATTAAATACCTAAACTAAGATAAATAAATCTAAAATAAATAAAATAAACTAAATAAAAATAAAAATAAACCTAAATAAATAAAATAAAATAAAATATAATGAATAAAAAATAAGCTAAATAATCCTAAACCTACCAGTTTACTTATTTTAAAAAAAATAAAATTATAAAAATTATAAAAAATCCTAACCCTAAACCCTAAAAACCCTGAACCCTAAATCCTAAACCCTAAACTCTAAATCATAAACCACAACCCAAGCAAACAAAACCAAAACCCTAAACTAAACCCTAAACTTTAAAACCAAAATCCAAATCCTAAACCCTAAACCTCAAACCCTAAACCCTAATCCCTAAACCCTAAAAATCATAAACCCTAAACCTAAACTAAATAAAACCTAAAAATTAACTAAATAAAAAAAAACTAAACCTAAATAAAATAAAAACATAAACCTAAACCTATAAATAAAATAAAATAAAATAAAATAAAAACTAAACTAAAATAAACTAAATAAAAACCTAAACTGAAGTAAAAAATAAAATAAACCTAAAAATAAAAAACTTAATGAAAATAAAAATAAAACATAAAATAAAATAAAATAAAAAATAAAAATAAAATAAAACCTAAACCCTAAACTAAAAAAACCTAAACCTAAAATAAATATAAAATAAACTAAACCTAATTGAAAATAAACAAAAGTAAAATAACCCAAAAGCCTAAACTAAACCTAAACCTAAACCCAAACCTAAACCAATACCTAAAAATAGAATAAAATAAAAAAAATACAAACTACACAAAAATAAATAATTTAAAACTTAAACTAAACTAATAAAATAAAAACTAAACCTAAAATAAAAATAAAATAAACCTAAAATAAAATAAAATAAAAACTTAAACATAAAAAAAACCTAAAAATAAATAAAATAAAAGAAAATAAACCTAAAATAAAATAAAATTAAAACTAAATAAAAACCTAAAAATAAAAAAAAACCTAAAAATAAATAAAATGAAACTAAAAAACTAAAAAAACCCTAAATAAATAAATAAAAATACAATACTATAAACTAAATAAATAAATAAAACCTAAACTAAACTAAAGAAATTAAACCTAAAATAAAAACCTAAAAAATAAACCTAAAATAAAAATAAAATAAACCTAAAATATAATAAAATAAAAACTAAATAAAAACCTAAACCTAAAAAACCCTAAAATAAATAAAAAGTAAAACTTAAACCTTAAACTAAAAAAAATCTTAAACCTAAAATATAAATAAAATAAACCTAAACCAAAACCTAAACTAAATAAAATAAAATAAAATAAAATATAATAAAAATATAAAAATATAATAAACCTAAACCTAAACCTAAAGTTATTAGTTTTAAAAAAAACCTAAACCTTAAATAAAAATATAATTAACCTAAACCTAAACTAAAATAAACTAAACTAAAAGAAATAAAACCAAAACATAAACCTAAAATAAACTAAACCTAAATCTAAACTTAAATCTAAACTAAATAAAATAAAATAAACCTAAAACTTGGACTAAAAAAAATTTAAACCTAAACCTAAAAATAAAAAATAAAAATAAAAATTTAAAAAATAAAATAAAAATAAAACTAAACTAAAATAAACTAAACCTAAACCAAAAAATAAACAAAAATAAAATACATAAACTAAAATAAATAAACAAAAAATAAATAAACTAAACAAAATAAAAAATAGACCTAAAAAAATAAATAAAATAAACTAAACTAAATATAAAATAAACTAAATAAACTAAACCTATCAGTTTATTTTTTTTTTTTGTATAATAAAAATTTAAAAATTTTAAAAAACCTAACCCTAAACCCTAAAAACCTTGAATGCTAAATCCTAAATCCTAAACCCTAAATCGTAAACCCTAAACTTTAAACCTTAAACACTAAATCCTAAAACTGGCCCTATACCCTAAACCCTAAAACTTAAATCCTAAGCCTAGAACCCTAAACTCTAAACCCTAAAACCTAAAACCCTAAACCCTAAACCATAAACCATAAAACCATAAACCCTAACCATAAAACCATAATTAATAATATTAAACTAAATAATTAAAAAAAAATAAAACTAAATAAAACTAAATAAACTAACTAACTAAAATAACTAATAACTAAACATAATAACTAACTAAAAAATAAATAACTAATAACTAATAATAACTAACTAAATAAATAACTAATTAAAACTAATAAAAATAAACTAATAAACTAAAAACCTAACTAATAACTAAATAACTAACTAAACTAATAATAACTAGCTAATAATAATGTAACTAAACTAAAAAACTAATAATAAATAACTAAACTAAATAATAATTAAATAAACTAACTAATAAAAACTAAACTAACTAATAACTAATAATACTAATAAATAACTAAAGTAATAACTAATAACTAAAATTAATAATAATAATATACTAATAACTAATAACTAATAAAAACTAACTAAACTAATAAACTAAATTAATAAAATAATAAATATAAACTAAACTAAATAAATAATAACTAAAATAATAATAACTAATAATAACAAATAACTAATAACTAATAACTAACTAATCACTACAAACATAAAAGTAATAACTAATAAACTAATAAACTAAAAAATAACTAAACTAAATAACTAATAATTAATTAAACTAACTAAAATTAATAATAAAATGAACTAATAATAACTAATAAATAATAACTAATAATAATTAATAACTAACAACTAAATAAATAAAATTAAAAATAAACTAATAACTAATAACTAACTAATAAACCCTAACCTAAACTAATAACTAATAATTAACTAATAATAAAAACCTAAACTAATAACTAATAATAACTAACTAAACTTAAAACTAATAACTAATCACTAATAAACTAATAAACTAATAATAATTCATAAACTAAAACAAAAAAAACTAAACTAACTAATAAGCTTAAAATTAACTTACTAAATAAAAGTAAAACTAAAAAAACTAATAATAATAATAATAAATAACCTAACTAAAACTAATAAACTAAACTAACTAATAACTAATTAAAATCTAATTGACTAATAATAACTAATTAACTAAACTAACTAATAATAACTAAAAAAATATAAACTAAAATAACCTAATAAACAACTAATAACTAATAAAACAAATAATAAGTAAATAATATCAAACTAATAAAACTAATAACTAAAAAAACTATTAATAACTAAAAACTAATAAACTAATGAATAATTAAAACTAATAAATTAATAACTAACTAAAACTAATAAACTAATAATAACTAAACTAAGAACTAACTAATAAACTAATAAATAACTAGTAATAAAAAAACTAACTAATAAAGTAATAACTAATAATAATACTAAAAATAACTAACTAAACTAATAACTAATATTAATAAAACTAATAGTAATAACTAATAATAACTAAATAAATAAGAAATAACTAACTAAAATAAAGAACTAATAATAAATAACTAAAAAAACTAATAATAACTAATAGAACTAACAAAACTAAACTAACTAATAAATAACTAAGAATAACTAACTAACTAATAATAATAACTAATAACTAAATAACTAAATAACTAAACTAAAAACTAAAAACTAAAAACTAAAAAAACTAATAAACTAATAAACTGAACTAATAACTAAATAATAATAACTAATAAAACTATATAACTAACTAACCAAGAAATAAATAAATAAAAACTAATAAAATTAATAAGAAACCTAATAAACTAAACTAATAAAAATAACTAAATTAAATTAACTAATAACTAAATAACTAAAACTAATAAAAACTAACTAATAATAATAATAAAACTAACTAATAAAACTAATAAATAACTAACTAATAATAAAAATAATAACTAAACTTAATAATTAAATTAATAATAAAAAACTAAATTAAATAACTAATAAAACAAAATAACTAAATAATAAAACCTAATAAACTAATAAAAAAACTAACTAACTAAAAACTAAACCTAATAACTAAACTAAAAACTAACTAACTAATAAACTTAATAATAATAAATAATAAAACTAAATAAAATAAATAATAACTAACAAAATCTAATAATGAACTAATAAAACTAAATAATAAATAACTAAAACTAGTAACTAATAAATAAATAGCCTAACT
This sequence comes from Cymbidium sinense, assembly GCA_021442155.1. NCBI lineage: Eukaryota > Viridiplantae > Streptophyta > Magnoliopsida > Asparagales > Orchidaceae > Cymbidium > Cymbidium sinense. The sequence goes on from JAKCPB010001891.1 coordinate 6,924, forward strand.
AAAATTAACTAACTAATAATAACTAAACAAACTAATAAAAACTTAATAATTGATAATAATAATAATAATAAAACTAATAAATAATAATGAAATTAATAAATAACCATAAAAGCTAAAAAGCTAAAAAACTAATAAGTAAACTAAATAATAAATAAAAACTAACTAAAACTAATAATAATAATTAACTAATAAAACTAAACTAACTAACATAAACTAATAAACTAATAAACTAATAATAACTAATAACTAACCAATAACTAACTAATAACTAATAATAACTAAAAATAATAATAAATAACTAAAACTAATATAACTAATAACTAAACCTAAACCTAAACCTAATAATAACTAAAACTAAAAACTAATAACTAATAACTAAATTAATAACTAATAAAACTAAAACTAATAATAATAACTAATAACTAATAAAAACTAAATAAACTAACTAACAAAATTAAACTAACTAACTAATAAACTAATAACTAATAATAACTAACTAATAATAACTAACTAAACCTAATAACTAAATTAATAAAACTAAACTAATAATAAATAACTAACTAATAACTAATAATAATAAACTAAATAAACTAATAACTAATAACTAATAAAACTAATAACTAATAACTAACAAAAAAACCTAACTAATAAACTAATAAATAATAGAAAAATAAACTAACTAATAACTAATAATAACTAATAATAAACTAATAAACTAATAACTGATAAACTAAACTAAACTAAAAACTAATAATAATAAATTAATAAACTAATAACTAATAATAATAACTAGATATAATAATTAAAACTAATAAAAACTAAATAATAAACTAATAATAAACTAATAAAACTAATAACTAATAAATAATAAACTAATAAAACTAATAACTAATAAACTAATAAAAACTAAACTAATAAAACTAATACTAAATGTAATAACTAAAAAAACAAAAGCTAAAATAAAAACTAAAAAACTAAACTAAAAACTAACTAACTTATAAAACTAATAAAAAAACTAAACTAATAATAAACTAACTAATAAAACTAAAAAAACCACAATAAAAAACTAACTAACTAACTAAAAAACTAAATCTATAACTAAACTAAAATAAAGCTAAAACCTAATAATATTAAACTAATAAAACCAAAATAACTAAATAAAACCAATCAAACTAACTAATAATTATTAATAAACTAAACTAATAATTTAAAAACTAAACTAAACTAATAACTAACTAATAATAAACTAATAAAACTAAACCTAACTAATAATAATAAACTAGTAAAACTAAAGAAAAAACTATTAACTAAAATAATAATAATAATTAAACTAATAACTAATAACTAATAAACTAATAAACTAATAACTAAAAAAAGCTAACTAAATAACTAAAAAAATAAAATTAACCTAATAACAAACTAACTAAACTACATTGCTTCGTTCAGTTACGTATTGCTACTAATGATAACTAATAATTAAAACCTAATAACTAATAGAAGTAATAATAAATTAAAATAAAATAAATAAACTAAAACAATGATAAAACTAATAAAACTAATAAACTAATAACAGGTAATAAAATAACTAAACTAATGACTAAATAAAAAATAAATAAACTAATAATGAACTAATTAACTAATAAATAACTAATAAAAACTAATAAAACTAATAATAAATAACTAAACTAATAACTAAAACTATTAACTAACTAATAAATAACTAAATATCTAAACTAATAATAACTAAATAATAACTAAACTGATAACTAATAATAACTAATAAAATAATTGATAATAACTAACTAATAACTAAGAAAACAATAATAAACTAATAATGAATAAATAATAAATAAATAAAACTAATAATAAGAGCTAATTAAAAATACTAAAAAACTAAAGTAAAACTAATAATAAATATAAATAACTAATAAATAACTAAACTAACAACTAAATGAAAACTATCTAATAACAAAATAATAACAATAAATAAATAACTAATAAAACTAACTAAAACTAACAAACTAATTACTAATAATAAAACTAAATAACTAAATAAATAATTAATAACTAATAATAACTAATAAACTAATAACTATTAACTAAAACTAATAAACTAAATAATAATAACTAAACTAACTAAACTAATAAAATAATACAATAACTAACTAATAAAAAATGAATAACCAGAACTAATAAAATAATAACAAATAATAGCTAATAATAACTTATAATAAAATAACTAAACTAACTAAACTAATAAGTAATAACTAATAATAACTATAATAAATAATAAATAAACTAATAAACTAAATAAAAAATAAACTAATAACTAATAATAACTAATAAATAAACTAAACTAATAACTAAGTAATAACTAATTAAAAATAATAATAAAATAATCCTAAAAAGTAAACTAAACCTAATAAAATAATAAATAATAACTAAAATAATAATAATAATAATAATAATAATAATAATAGTAATAATAATAATAGCTAATAACTAATAAACTAATAAACTAAAAACTAATAACTAATAAATAACTAATAAACTAACTAACCAACTAATAAATAATAACTAATAATAATAAACTAAATAACTAAAAACTAATAAAATTAAATAAATTAACTAACTAAAATAATTAATAACTAAACCTAATAACTAACTATAAATATAAAAACTAATAACTAATAACAATTAACTAAATAAATAACTAATTAAAACTAATAAACTAATAACTAACTAATAATAATAAACTAATAAACTAAAAACCTAATTAATAACTAAATAACTAACAAATAATAATAATAACTAAACTAAAAAACTAATAAACTAATAACTAATAATAACTAACAACTAATAATAAATAACTAAACTACATAACAACTAAATAAACTAACTAATAAAAACTAAACTAACCAGTAACCAACAAAATAAATAAATAACTAAACTAATAACTAATAACTAAAACTAATAATAATAATAATTAACTAATAACTAATAAAACTAACTAAACTAATAAACAAAACTAATAAAATAATAAATAAAATCTACACTAAATAAATAAAAACTAAAAAAGTAATAACTAATAGTAAAATAATAAGTACTAATAGCTAATAACTAATAAGTAAACTAATAACTAATAACTGATAAACTAATAAACTAAAAAATAACTAAACTAAATAATTAATAACTAATTAACCTAACTAAAACTAATAATAAAATAAACTAGTAATAACTAACTAATAATAACTAATATTAATTAATAACTAATAACTAAATACTAAAAATAAAAATAAACTGATAATAAATAACTAACTAATAAAACCTAACCTAAACTAATAACTAATAACTAACAAATAATAAAAACCTAAACTAATAACTAATAATACCTCACTAATAATAACTAAATAAATAACTAAAAAACCAAACTAATAACTAATAAAAAACCTAAAACTAAACTAATAATAACTAACTAAACCTAAAACTAATAACTAATAACTAATAAACTAATAATAACGCATAAAATAAAACTAAAAAAACTAAACAAACTAATAAACTAAAACTAACTAACTAAGAAAAATAAAACTAAAACTAATAATAATAATAACTAACTAACTAAACTAAAACTAATAAACTAAACTAACTAATAACTAACTAAAAACTAATTAACTAATAATAACTAACTAACTAAACTAACTAATAATAACTAAAAAACTAATAACTAAAAAAATAACCTAGCTAACAACTAATAATAATAAACTAATAATAACTAACAAAACTAATAACTAATAAAACTAATAATAGCTAAATAATTACTAACTAATTAAACTAACAACTAAAAAAAACTAATAATTACTAAAAATTAATAAACTAATAACTAAAACTAATAAACTAATAACTAACTAAAACTAATAAACTAATAATAACTAAACAAATAACTAACTAATAACTAATAATAAAACTAATAAACTAATAAACTAATAAATAACTAGTAATAATAAACTAACTAATAAATAATAATAATAACTAATTAAACTAATAACTAACTAATAATAACTAAACTAATAACTAATAATAATAAAACTAATAATAAACTAATAACTAATAACTAACTAAATAATAAATATAAGTAACTAATAACTAACTAAACTAAAAAAACTAAAATAACTAAAAAAACTAAAAAAACTAAACTAACTAACTAATAACTAATAACTAATAATAACCAACTAACTAATAATAATAACTAATAACTAAAAAACTAAAAAACTAAACTAAAAAACTAAAAAATCAAAAACTAACTAATAAACTAAACTAATAACTATATAATAATAATTAATAAAATTTAATAACTAACTAACTAATAAAAAATAAACTAATAGTAAATAACCAAATAAAAAACCTAATAAATAAAACTAATAAAAATAACTAAATAAAACTAACTAATAACTAAATAAAACCTAATAACTAAATAACTAATACTAATAAAAACTAACTAAATAACTAATAACTAAATTAACAAATAATAAAACTAACTAATAAAACTAATAATAACCAACTAATAAAAAAATTATAACTAAACCTAATAATAAAAATAATAATAAATAACTAAATTAAATAACTAATAAAACAAAATAACTAAATAATAAAACCTAATAAACTAATAAAAAAACTAACAAACTATAAACTAAATCTAATAACTAAACTTAAAACTAACTAACTAATAAACTTAATAATAATAAATAATAAAAATAAATAATAACTAATAAAAACTAATAAAAATAAATAATAAATAACTAAAATTAGTAACTAATAACTAACTAATAACTAATAATAACTAATAAATAAATAACCTAACTAAAACTAACTAACTAATAATATCTAATAAAACTAATAAACCTAATAAAAAACTAAATAACTAATAATAATAATATAACTAAAACTAATAACTAAACTAATAAATAACCATAAAAATTAAAAAAAACTAAATAACAAATAAAAACCTACTAAAACTAATAATAATAACTAACTAATAAAACAAAACTAACTTAAATAAAATAATAAACAAATAAACTAATAATAAATAATAACTAACTAATAACTAACTAATAATAAAATTAATAATAAATAAACCTAATAAAAACTAAAAAAACTAATAAACTAATTAATTAATAACTAATAACTAATAAATAATAATAAACATAACTAACTAACTAAATAACTAATCTAAAAGTAATAATAACTAATAATAAATAATAATAACTAAAATAACTAATAAAAACTAATAAAGTAATAAAGTAATAACTAATAATAACTAATAACTAATAACTAATAACTAATAACTAAATAACTAATAAACTAATAATAATAATAAACTAATAATAAAACTAATAAAACTAATAACTAAAATAATAAATAAACTAAACTAAATAACTAAATAATAATAATAAATAATAATAACTAATAACTAATAAACCTAATTAAAAAACTAATAAACTTATAATAACTAATAATAAAAAAAATAACTATCTAATAAACCGAAGAACTAATAATAACTAATTTAATAGACTACTAAACAAATAACTAAATAAATAATTAAACTAATAAACTAAATAACTAATAACTAATAACCTAATAACTAAAACTAACTAGCTAATAATAACTAATAATAACTCATAACTAATAAAAAAATCTAATAATAAACTAGATAACTAATAACTAAACTAATAAAACTAAACTAATAACTAATAACTAAAATTAATAAACTAATAAATAAACTAAAAAATAAATATCTAAACAAATAAACTATAAACTAACTAAATAATAAAAACTAATATAACAACAACAACAACAAGCCTTAATCCCACTAGATGGGGTCGGCTACATGAATCCTTCGTCTCCATTGTGTCCTATTATATGTCAAATTCTCATTTAATTCAAGTATACTAAGATCATTTTTTATACATATTAACCAAGTCTTTTTAGGTCTACCTCTACCTTTCTTAACATAATGCAAATCTAATGCATCTACTCTCCTAATCATCGGACCCGACGCTTTATGTGGCCAAACCATAAGGTGACTCTCCCTAATCTTATCTACCACTGAGCTACTCCAACTTTTTCCGAACATACTCATTTTGCATTCTATCTCTAAGAGTAAAGCCACTCATCCACCGAGCATCCTCATCTCGTAACACTTAACTTAGTCTTATGCTTCTTTTTATTGGCCAACATTCGCACCATAAGTCATTGCTGTCTTACCACCATCTTATAAAATTTTCCCTTAAGTTTAAGGGGAACTTTTCTATCACATAATAGGCCAGATGCATTCCTCCACTTCAACCATCCAACTTGAATTCTACTAATAACATCTCCATCTATTTCACCATCATTTTGAATAATAGAGCCTAAATATTTGAATCGCGCACTCTTATTAATGACTTGATCACCTAAAGTCATAACACTACCACTAAAACTTCTACAACTAAAATTACACTCCATATATTCAGTTTTATATCTACTTAAACAAAAACCTTTAGACTCTAAAGTTGACCTCCATAATTCAAGTTTCTGTTGGACTCCCTCTCTAGTCTTATCAACAAAAAGAATGTCATCAACAAAAAGCATACACCAAGGTACATGTTCTTATGAATGCCTCGTAAGAACATCCATAACTAAAGTAAAAAAGATAAGGGCTTAATGTTGATCCTTGATGTAATCCAACTGAAATAGGAAAATATTTTGTCAATCCTCCTTATGTTTGGACACAAGTAATGCTCTAGTATACATATCCTTAATGACTTGAATATAACCAATATTAACTCCTTTCTATTCTAGAACTCTCCAAAGAACATCTCTTGAGACTTTACCATAAGCTTTCTCTAAATCATAAATATCATATGTAGATCCTTCTTACTTTCTCTATGCTTCTCCATCAAACCTCTTAACAAATGTATAGCATCCATAGTAGATCTACCCGGCATGAAACCAAACCGACATTGTGAGAAACTTCAGATCACATCATAACCTATGCTCAATTACTCTTCCATTAATTTTAATGTATGGCACATTAACTTAATTCCTCTATAATTTGCACACTCTTGTGCATCACCTTTATTCTTAAATATAGAACCAACAAACTCTTTCTCCACTCATCTAGCATCTTTTAGTCTTTAAAATAACATTAAAAGATTTGTAAGCTAAGAAATTCCTTGATCTCCTAAACATTTCCACACTTCTATTGGAATATTATCCGTCCTATCGCTTTTCCACATTTCATTTTCTTTAAAGCTTCACTAACTTCATTTACTAATTGATAAAATGAAATTCTTTTTTTTTTAGGGTATTAAGGTTGCTAAAATCAATCGTACTTTCATATCCTTCATTGAAAAGTTTATCAAAATACCTCATCCACCTATTTTCAATATCTTTTTCTAAGAAAGCACTTTATTATTTTCATCCTTAAACTATGTCTTTACTTCTCCTATCTCTTTGGTTGGCTAACTTATACATACATCTTTCACCTTCTTTGGTATCTAATCTATTATATAAATCACTAAAAGCTAAATTTTTTGCATCATATATTGCTTTCTTAGAATCTCTACAAGCCACTTTATATCTTTCCCAATTCTCGAAGTTTTACATCTAAACCAAGTTTTATAATAATATTTTTTATTTCTTATCTTTTCTTGCACACTCTGACTCCACCACCAACTATTCTTATTAAAAGAAGCTTTTCCTTTTGATTCTCCAATCACATCTTTAGCAACTTGCTTAATTTCACTTGATATTTTTTCCCACATAACGTTAGCTTCTTTATGAACATCCCAAATTCTAATTTCTTGCTTGCTCTTAAAAATATTTTATTTGTGTTCTTTAAATGTCCCCATCTAATCCTAGGACAATAATTTAGTTTATTTTTTCTCTTACAACCTTTCATCTTAAAATCTAAAACTAATAGTCGATGTTGGGTACTTAAAATTTCACTTGGAATGACCTTACAATCTTTGCAATCTAAATGATCTATTTTTCTTATCAAAATAATCAATCGTGTTTTACTAGATCCATTTTTATAAGTAATAATATGTTCATCTCTTTTCTTAAATAAAAGCATAAGAACTACAAAATCATAAGCTAAGCAAAATCTAATATAGTCCTACCTTCTTCATTAGTCACCCAAATCCATAACCACCATGAATACTTTTAAAATCTTCTACCACTCTACCAACATGTCCATTTAAATCTCCCCAATAAATACTTTTCTTCAAGAGGTATCTTTTGTATTAATCCTCTAATTCATTCCAAAATTTTTCTTTTGAGCTTACCTCCAAACCTACTTGAGGAGCATGTATAGACACTTATAACATTGATAATCTTAGTATCAACAATAATCTTTAAAGCTATAATTCTATCTCCACATCTATTAATACATATATAACATTATCCTTCAAACTTTTATCTATAATCACACCTACACCATTTCTCCTTTTACCGAATACCAAAGTTTAAAACCTAAACTATCAATCTCCTTGGCCTTCACCAACCCATTTAGTTTCTTGAACACATAAAATATTTATCTTTCTATGAACCATAATATCTATTAATTCCATTAATTTACCTGTAAGAGTACCTATATTCCAAGATCCTAACCTAATTCTAGTTTCATGGACTAACTTCTTTGCCGCATCCGTCCATAATGTGGGAACCCTTGCTTATTTAACATCGCACCCGCATGCAATGCTCTAGCACATTTTTCATCAGATTCAAGCCATACAACATGTCGCCTGTGACACCCCTAGCATTAACACAATGATTTAAAGGATTCATGTCATGATTATTTCGACAAATTTTACGTCGCCGACTACCTAACGCAACCCTCCACTTTTTGCATCCGGACTTGGGACCGGCAATGGTAGTGTTAATTAATAATAATCTAATAATAATTAAACTAATAACTAACTAAACTAATAACTAATAATAAAGAATAAACTTATAACTAATAATTAACTAATAAAACTAATTATAAATAAATAAATAACTAATAATAACTAACAACTAGTAAAAACTAACTAAAAAACTAATAACATAATAAGTAAAGTAAACTTATTGTGATAATAAACTAACTAATAAAAAAACTAAACTAATAACGAATAATAATTAACTAACTAAACTAATAAAACTAATAACTAATAAATAATAAACTAACTATCTAATAATAACTAAAAACTAAAACTAATAATAATAATAATAAAACTAACTAATAACTAATAATTAATAACTAACTAACTAACTAACTAATACTAACTAATAATAATAAACTATTAAAACTAAATTAAACTAATAATGATAAATTAATAACTAATAACTAATAACTAATTAACTAATAACCTAAACTAATAACTAATAACTAATAAAACTAGTAATTAATAACTAACAAAACTAATAACCTAAATAACTAAACTAATAATAACTAATAACTAAATAACTATCTAATAAAAACCTAAATAACTAAAACTAAATAAAAACTAATAAACTAATAATAATAACTAAAAATTAATAACAAAATAATTAATAATAAAATTAATAATATATAATAACTAATAGCTAATAAAATTAAAAACTAATAACATAATAATATTAATAACTAACTAATAACAACTAAATAACCAAAGTAAACCTAATGAAAAAACAAAAAAAAATAATAAAACAAAAACTAAATAATAATAAACTAACAAACTAATAAAATTAAACAAATAAACTAATAAATGCTAAATAAACTAACTAATAATAACTAATAGTAAATAACTAAACTAATAAAAACTAACTAAATAATAACTAAATAATAAACTAATAACTAAACTAACTAATAACTTATAATAAAAATTAAAATAAATAATAATAATATATAAACTAATTAACTAAATAACTAAAATAACTAATAAATTAATAAACTAATCAAACAAAGTAAACTAATTACTAATAAAAACTAACTAACACTGAAATTAAATAATAAAACTAACTAACAAATAACTAATAATTAATAACTAATAATAATAACTAAATAAACAACTAAAGTAATAATGAACTAATAACTAAAGTAATAAAACTAATAACTAATAATAATAAACAAATAAAACTAATAACTAACTAATAACTAAACCTAAACCTAAACCTAATAATAACTAAAACTAAAAACTAATTACTAATAACTAAATTAATAACCAATAAAACTAAAACTAATAATAATAACTAATAATTAATAAAAACTAAATAAAGTAACTAACTAAACTAAATTAACTAACTAATAAACTAATAACTATTAATTAATAAGAACTAACTAAACCTAATCACTAAATCACTAATAAAACTAAACTAATAATAAATAACTAACTAATAACTAATAATAATAAACTAAATAAGCTAATAACTATTAACTAATAACTAAACAAAAAACCTAACTAATAAACTAATAAATAATAGAAAAATAAGATAACTAACTAACTAATAAAAACTAATAATAAACCTAATAAACTAATAATTAAACTAATAACTAATAAACTAAACTAAACATAAACTAATAACTAATAATAATAACTAGATATATTATCTAAAACTAATAAAAATTAAATAATAACTAATAATAAACTAATAAAACTAATAACTAATAATAATCTAAACTCATAGACTAAAAAACTAATAAAGCTAATAAACTAAAAACTAATAAAGTAATGACTAAATAATAACTAAACTAATAATAATAATAATCATAATAATAATAATAATAATAATAATTATAATAATAATAATAACTAATAAAACCAAAAATAACCAACTAATAAATAAACTAAATAACTAATAAACTAATAGTAACTAAACTAATAACAAATAAACTAAACTAATATCCTAAAAATTAATAACTAAACTAACTAATAATAACTAAACTAATAATTAAATAATAACTAATAAACTAATAACCTAATAAAAATAATAATAACTAATAATAACTAATAACTAAAACTAACTAATAACTAATAAAACCTAATAATATAAACTAATAATAAACTTAAAAACTAATAACTAAATAAAAACTAAAAACTAATAAAACAAACTAAACTAATAAACTAATAACTAATAATAACTAATAATAATAATAATAATAATAATAATAATAATAATAATAATAATAATAATAATAAACTAAACTAACTAACTAATAAACTAACTAATAATAATAAACTAAATAACTAAATAACTAAACTAATAACTAATAAAACTAACTAAACTAACTAATAATAAAACCTAAGAAACTAATTACCTAAAAAAATAATAAACTAAAACTAATAATAATAATAATAATAATAATAATAATAATAATAACCAAGCTAAATAACTAATAAAACTAATAGTAATAACTAATAAATAACTAACCCAACTAAACTAATAACCAATAACCAATAATAAACTAATTAATAATAACCAAAAAACTAATAATAAATTAACTAATAAAATAAACCAAACTAAATAAATAATAATAAAACTAAAAAACTATTAACTAAAATAATAATAAAATAAATAATAACTAATAACTAAATAACTAATAAACTAAAAACTAAACTAATTACTAATAATAACTAATAAAAACTAATAACTAATAATAATAACTTAATAATAAAACTAATAAAAAACCAAATAAAAAACTAAAATAACTAATAATAAACCTAATAAGACTAAATAACTAAACTACTAAAAACCTTATAAACTAATAACTAAATAAAAAATAAACTAACTAATAGATAACTAACAAATAAAAAACTAAAAAAACTAATAAACTAATAGACTAATAAAACTAATAACTAAATAACAAATAAAACTAATAAACAAAAACTAACTAATAAACTAAAAAACTAATAACTAATAATAATAACTAATAATAATAATAATAAACTAATAAAACTAATAAACAAATAACTAATAATAAACTAATATAATAAAACTAACTAAATAAATTAACTAAACTAAAAACTAACTAATAAACTAATAACTAAAACTAACTAAAAATTAAAAACCTAATAACTAAACTAAACTAAAAGATGTTACTAAACTAATAAACTAAATAACTAATAAACTAAACTAATAAACTAAAAACTAACTAACTAATAACTAATAATAAGTAACTAATAAAAAGTGAAACTAAATAACAAACTAATAATAACTAATAACTAATAAATTAATAACTAAACTAACTAACTAATAAAAAAACTAAAAACTAATAATAAATAACTAATTAAACTAAAATTAACTAGCTAATAATAATTAAACTAATAACTAAACTAATAACTAATAATAAACTAATAAACTAAACTAAAAAAAAACTAATAATAATAACTAAAAACTAGTAACTAATAAAACTAAATAAAATAACTAACTAACTAACTAATAATAAATAATAAAACTAAATAAACTAATAACTAATATTAATAATAACTAATAATACTAAATAATAACTAATAAAAACTAAAAATTAACTAATAAAAAAAAACTAACTAAACCTAAATAATAACTAAACTAATAACTAACTAATAACTTACTAATAAAAACTAATAACTAATAACTAATAACTAATAAACTAATAATAAACTAATAACAACTAAACTTAATAATAATAAACTAATAAATAAATAATAAAACTAATGAAAACTAACTAATAAATAAAAAACTAATAACTAAAACTAATAACTAAACTAACTAATAAAATAACTAACTAAACTAATAATAAATAATTAAACTAAATAACTAAACTATCAAAACTAATAAAAAATTAATAATTAAAAAATAAACCTAATAATAAAACAAACTAAATAACTAATAAACTAAATAACTAAACTAATAACTAATAATTAAAACTAATAACTAAAAAACTAACTAAATTAATAACTAATAAATAATACTAAATTAATAAATAATAATAATTAAATAAGAACTAATAATAAACTAATAAACTAATAATAATAACTAATAAAAAACTAATTAATAAATAACTTATAAAACTAATAACTAATAACAAAATAAAACTAATAATAACTAAATAATAACTAACTAATAACCTAATTAATAAATAATAAAACTAAACTAATAATAACTAACTAACTAATAATGACTTATAACTAAACTAATAAATAAATTAGAAAATAACTAAACTAACTAACTAATAACTAATAACTAAACTTATAAAACCTAAAAAGTTAATAACTAAAACTAAAATAATAACTAAATAACAAAACTAATAATAATAACTAAACTAATAACTAATAACTAATAAAAACTAACCTAATAAATAATAATAATAATAATAATAATAATAAATTAATAAAATAAATAACTAAGCTAAATAAAATAAAACTAACTAATAAATAATTATAAACCTAAATAATTAAACTAATAAAATTAAACTAACAAATTAATAATAATATAATAAAACTAATAAAACTAATAACTAAAAACTAATAAACTAAACTAATAAACTAAAACTAATAACTAAACTAATAACTAATAAACTAAAAAAATAAACTAAATGACTAATTAATAATAGAAACTTAAAACAGATAACTAAATAACTAAACTAAAACTAATAACTAATAAAATTACTAACTAATAATAAAAACTAAAAAAATAATAATCTAACTAATAATAACTAATAATAATAAACTAAAAACTACTAAAACTAACTAATAAAACTAATAAACTAATAACTAAACTAAATTTACTAACTAAAGTAATAAAGCTAATAAAAACTAACTAACTAATAAACTAATAATAATTAAAAATGTAAACTAAATAAATAAGACTAACTAATAAATAATAATAATAATAATAATAATAGTAGTAGTAATAATAATAATAATAATAATAATAATAATAAATTGATAACTAACTAATAACTAACATAATAAACTAATCTAATAATAATAATAACAAAAAGTAATAATAATAATAATAACTGATAAATAAAACTAACTAATAAAATAAATAACTAACTAATAATAAACTAAAAACTAATAATAATAATAATAACTAACTAATTAATAAACTAATAAAAAAACTAAATTATAAAACTAGTAAAACTAAAACTAATAACTAAATAAACTAATAATAACTAATAATAATAATAAACTAATAAAACTAAAACTAAACATAATAAATAAGTAATAAAACTAAAAAACTAAGATAACTAATAACTAATAATAAATAACTAAAAATAATAAAACTAATAATAATAACTAATAATAATAAAACTAATAAAACTAATAATAATAAACTAAAACAAATAATAACAACTAAACTAACTAATTAATAAACTAATAATAATAATAAAACTAACTAATAATAACTAATAACTAAAACTAAATAACTAACTAAATTAATAACTAATAATAACTAAATTAATAATAATAATAACTCATAATAATAAAAAAGTAACTAAACTAATAATAAAATAATAATAAACTAATAAACTAAATAACTAATAAATAATAAACTAATAACTAATAAAACTAATAAACTAATAATAATAAATAACTAACTAATAACTAAACTAATAATAATAAATATAATAATAATTAAAACTAATAAGAATAATAACTAATAACTAAAATAATAAACTAGTAACAAACTAATAACTAACTTATAATAACTAATAAAAACTAAACTAAACTAACTAAATAATAACGAAAAATAAACTAATAACTAATAATAAAACTAAATAACTAATAATAATAAACTAAATAACTAAACTAATCATTAATAAATAAAACTAAACTACTAAAAAACTAATAAAATAATAACTAACTAACTAACTAACTAATAAAACTAAAACTAATAAACAATAAAACCTAATAACCTAATAAAAACTAATAACTAACTAAACTAATAACTAATAAAAACTAATAACTAATAATAAAAACTAAAAAAACTAAAAAAACTAAAACTAATAATAACTAAACAACTAAAACTAACAAATAATAATAATAATAAAACAAATAAACTAATAATAAAATAACTAATAACTAAACAAAATAAAAACCTAAACTAAAAACTAAACTAAAACCTAAATAACTAATAAAAACTAATAAAACTTAATAAACTAAATGAACTAATAACTGATAAACTAACTAACTAATAAACTAACAACTAAAATAATAAACAAATAACTAACTAATAATAATAATAACTAATAAAACCTAATAAACTAAACTAACTAATAACTAATAAACTAACTAACTAATAAACTAATAACTAAAATAATAAACTAATAATAAATAATAATAATAATAAGTAACTAACTAATGAACTAAAAAACTAACTAAAACTAACTAATGACTAATAACTAATAGCTAAAAACCTAATAATAATAATAATAATAATCTAATAATTAAAACCACAAAAAACTAACTAACTACTAATAACTAATACTAAATAAATTACAATAAATTTAAATAATAACTAATAATTAAGAATATTAAATAACGCAAGTAATAAACTTAAAACTAATAAAAAATAACCAATAAAATAAACTAAATAACTAATAATAAAACTAAAACCATAAAATAAACTAACAAAATAAATAATCCAAACTAATAAACCAAAACTAAATAATAATAATAAACTAATAAACTAAAAAACTAAATCTAAAACTAATAACTAATAACTAATAAAAATTAATAATAATAACAAAATTAAACCCAAACCTAATATAAATAATAAACTAATAATAACTAATAATAACAAATAACTAAAACTAATAATAATAATAATAATAATAACTAATAATAACTAAAACTAATAATAATAATAACTAATAAAACTAAATAAAAACTAATAACTAATAATTATAAACTAACTAATTATAACAAACCTAATTAATAATAATAATAAATAAATAAAAAAACTAATTATAACTAAAAACCTAATAAACTTATAGCTAATATAACTAACTAAACCTAACAACTAACTAAAAATAATAAGTAAACTAAAACTAATAATAAAAAAACAAATAATAACCATAACCGAGCAACTAATAACAATAAAACCACTAAAACTAAATAAAGAACTAAAGTAACTAAAACTAATAAACTAATAAAACCTAATAATAATAGTAATTAACTAACTAGTAAAAAATTAAACTAATAACTAATAATAACTAACTAACTAAAATCATAAAAAACTAATAACAATACCAATAAACCAACTATTAATAATAACTAAAAACCAAAACTAAATAATACACAAAACTAACTACAACTAATAACAAACTAATAAACCATTAATAATAAACTAATCATAATAATTAATAATAATAAATAAGAATCAACTAACTAATAATAACTAACTAAACCTAAACTAATAACAAAATTAATAACCCACTAACCAACTACCAATAAGTCACAATAATAAACTAATAAAAATAAACTAAACTAATAATAAATAACTTTCTAAAACTAGCTAAATTAAATAAAACCCTAAACCTAAAACAATAATAATAATAACCAAAACCCAATAACTGCACCTAATATAAATAAAATACTGCTACAATAATAGTTAAACTAAAATTAACTAATAAAATGAACTAATATATAAAAAATAATTAAAAATAATAATAATTAATAATAACTAAAGTAACTAACTATTAATAATAGTAATAATAATAATAATAATAATAATAAAATAATATAACTAATTATAATAAAAAATTAATAACTAAAACTAACAATAAAACTGAATAACTAATAACTAATAAAATAAAAACTAATAAATAATAAAAAATATAATAATAAAATAAATAAAAACTAAACTAATAAACTAATAACTAATAATAAATAATAATAACTTAAAACTAAACTAATAACTAATAATAACTAACTAAACTAAATAACTAACTAGTAAAACTAAAAAACTTATAACTAAAAAACTTAAAAAAATAATGTAAAAAAAAAACTAAACCAAACTAATAAAATAATAAAACTAAAAAAAACTAAAACTAATAATAATAATATCAAATAATAAACTAATAAACCAATAACCCAATAAACCTACTAATACTAATAAAAACAAAAAATAATAACCTAAAATCTAACTAATAGATAACCACAAACTAATAAGAATAATAAATCCAACCAAAACTACAGTAAACTAATAACTAAAAGACCAAATAACTAATAAAAACTAAACCCCATAAACTACAATAAAATAAAAACACTAAAAACATAATCAAAACCTAAATAATAATAAATAACTAAATAAATAATTAAAAAACAAACTAAATTAAATTAAATAAAACTAATAAAACTAAACCTAATAACTAATAAAAAACTAACCAAACTAAATCAAATAACTCATACCAAAATAACAATAAAACTAAAACTAAATAAAATCCAAACTAAACCAAATTACTAAACCAACCAACTAACAATAAAAACTAATAAAACTAATAAAAAAACCAAACCAAACTAATAAAACTCAACTAAAATAAAACCTACAAAACCAAAAAAAAACTAACTAAACTATCTAAAAACTAAATCCAATAATTCAAACAAACTAACTAATAAAACTAAACTAATAACTAATTCAAAACAATAATAAACCAACCAACTAATTAATAAAATAAAAACCCAATAAACATAACCAAAAAACAAATAACTAACTATTACTAATAAAACTAATAACAAAAAACCAACTAATTAAAAACTATTAAAACAAAACCAACCAATAATAAAATAATGAAACTACCAACTTAATAATAATAAAATAATAAATTAAACTAAAATAATAATAACCAAAATAATAAACTAATAACCAAAAATAATAAAACTAATAACTAATAAAACCAACCAAATAATTAAAAAAAAAACTAAACCAATAAACTAAAACAAATAATAAACTAACTAACTAATAACTAACCAATAAAACTAAAAACTAATAAACCATAATAACTTAATAATAATTTAAACTAAACAATAATAACCTAATAAACTACAATAATAACTATAAAACCTAAAAACCCAACTATTCAGCTAAAACTAATAAACTAATAATAAATAATAAAATAACAATACAAATAAATAAAACTAACAAACCAACTAACTAATAAATAAACCAATAAAATTAATAAAACAAATAATAAATAACCAAACTAAACCACTAAACTAAACCAAAATAAATAACTAAATAACTAAAACTAACTAACTCAAAACCAACAAAAAAATAAAATAAATAAATAATAAATAATAATAAAACAATAAATAATACAAAATAAAATACTATAAAAATTCAAAAAACTAATAATCAAAAAAATTAATAACCAAATGTAAATAATAATTAAAAACTAACCACTAAACAACTAAATAATACAATAAAAACAACAAATTAAACTAACTAAAACCAATAATACAATAATAATTAATTGTCAAATAAACTAATAAACAAAAATAACCAATAAACTAATAATGAATAACAACTAATAACTAAACCAAACTAATAACCATTCAATAACCAAATAAAACCCATAATAAAATAAACCTAAAAAATTAAACAAAACCTAATAATATAATAAATAATAACTAAAATAATAAACTAATAATAATAACTAATAATAATACTAATAACTAACTAAAATAATAATAATAATAATAATAATAATTAATAACAACTAATAACTAACTAACTAACTAATAAATAATAAATAATACTAAGTTATAATAATAAACTAATAAAACTAAATAAATTTACTAACTAAAATAATTAATAACTAAACCTAATAATTTATTAAAAACTAAATAACTAATAACAAATAATAATTAACTAAATAAATAACTAATTAAAACTAATAAACTAAGTAACTAATACAATAAACTAAATTAAAACCTAACTAATAACCAAATAACTTCAAGCTAATAATACTAATTAATAATAATAATAACTAAACCAAAAAAAAAACAAAATAATAACTAATAATTAATAATAACAATAAACTAAATAATAACTAAATAAAACAACAAAAAACCAAACTAACTAAATAATAACCTAAAGCACTAATAATAATAGTAAACTAATACCTAATAAAAACTAAATAACCTAATAAACTAATAAAATAAACTAATAACATAATAAATAAAAACTAAACTAAATAACTAATAACTAAAAAAATAATAACTAATAATAACTAATAACTAATGACTAAAAAACTAAAATAATAAAACTAACTAACTAATAACTAATAACTTAACTAATAACTAAACAAATAACTAAACTAATAAATAATAACTAAAACCAAAAATACTAAATAACCAATAAACTAAATAACTTATAACCAACCAAACTAACTAAAATTGATAATAAAAAAATAATAATAACAATAAAAAAAATAATATAACAAATAATAATACTAATAACTAAATAATAACCAACTAATAAAACCAATAAACAAGTAATAAAAACCTGCTAATAACTACAATAATAACTAAATAACTAAAAATAAACTAATAACCAACAAAATTGAAAACTAAACCAATAATAACTCACTAACCATGAAACCACAATCAACTAATAAACTAATAACTAATTAAACTAAACTAAACCAAAACTAAAAACCAACCAATAATAATAATAAGAATAACTAACTAAACTAAAACTAATAAACAAAACTAACTAATAAGTAACTAAAAACTAATTAAGTAATAATAATTAACTAATTAAACTAACTAATAATAACTAAAAAGCTAATAACTAAAATATCCTAACTTATAATTCATAATAAAAACTAATAATAATTAAGTAAACTAAGACTAAACTAATATTTGATAAAATTAATAATAACTAAATAATAACTAACTAATAAAACTAATAACTAAAAAAATAATAATAACTATAAACTAATAAACTAATAACAAACTAAAACAAATAAACTAATAAACTAATAATAACTAAACTAATAACTAACTAATAACTAATAATAAAATTACTAAACTAATAAATAAATAAATAATTAGTAATAATAAACAAACTGGTAAATTAATAACTAATAATAATAATAACAATAATAATAATATCTAACTAAACTAAAAACTAATAATAATAAAACTAATAACAAACTAATAACTAACTAATAACTATCAAAACTATAACACTAATAATAAATAAAAAAACTAATAATAATAACTAAAACTAAAAAAACTAAACTAACTAACTAATAACTAATAACAATAATAATAACTATCAACAATAATAATAACCAATAAAAAAACTAATAACTAAAAAATTAAATATCTAAACTAGAAAATTGAAAAATTAAAACTAACTAATAAAAATTAATAAATTAAACTAATAACTAAATAATAGTAACAAATAAAACAAAATAACTAACAAACAAATAAAAAAACTAACTGATAATAAATAACTAAAAAAACTAATAAAAAACCTAATAAACTAAACTAGTAAAAATAACTAAATAAAACTAACTAATAACTAACTAAAACCTAATAATTAAATAATTAAAACAAATAAAAACTAACTAAAGAACTAATAACTTAAACTAACTATTAATAATAAATGTAACTAATAAAACCAATAAAAACTAACTAATAATAAAAATAATAACTAAAGCTAATAGTAATTTTATTAGTTATTAGTTTTAGTTTAATTATTTTGTAATTAGTTTTAGGTTTTTATTGTTAATTAGTTATTTATTAGTTTTATTATTTAGTTTATTATTTTAGTTTATTAGTTTTACTTATTAGTTTATTGGTATATTAGTATTATATTAGCTAGTTATTTGGTTAGCTATTAGTTTTATTAGTTATATAATATTATAGTGTTAGTTATTATTAGTTTAGTTATTTATTTATTATTATCATTAGTTAGTTTTATTTTAGTTTAGTTTAGTAATTAGTTAATTAGTTTATTATTATTATTATAATTATTATTTAGTTAGTTTTATAGTTATAAATTTTAGCTTATTCCATAGTTATTATTTAGTTATTCTTTAGATTTAGTAGTTTTAGTGTTAGTGTTTTAAGTTTAGTAGTTATTAGTTATAGTTAGTTTAGTTATTTTTTATCTTAGTTATAATTATATAGTTGGTCATTATAGTATTAATTAGTTATCTTATTATATTTATTAGCCATGTTATTAGTAGTTATTATTTAGCTATTATTATTAGTTTATTTAGTTATTAGTTATAGTTATTAGTCTTTATTTTATTATTATTATTTATTAGTTATTATTTATTAGTTATTATTTAGTTATTATTTTATTAGCTATTAGTTATTAGTTTAGTTTACTAGTTTAGTTATTATTATTATTAGTTTTGCTTAGTTATTTAGTTTGTCATTAGTTATTTATGTTTATTAGTTATTTAGTTTGTTTTATTATTAGGTTAAGTTTTAGTTATTAGTTTTTTATTAATTATTAGTTTTATTAGTTTAGTTATTTATTATTAGTTTAGTTAGTAATTTTATTAGTTATTAGTTAGTTACTTATTTAATTTAGTTAGTTTATTAGTTAATTTAGTTATTAGTTTGAGTTTTTACTTATTATTTATTTGTCAGTTTTTGTTTATTTTATTATTTATTGATTTATTTATTAGTTTATTATTATTAGGTTTATTAGTTTACAATATTATTAGCCATTATTATGTAGATATTAGTATTAGTTTTATGTTATTTATTATTTATTAGTTTAATTATTATTTAGGTTTAATTTGTTTTAATTATTAGATAGTTTTTATATTTATTATTATTAGTT
This sequence comes from Cymbidium sinense, assembly GCA_021442155.1. Lineage (NCBI taxonomy): Eukaryota > Viridiplantae > Streptophyta > Magnoliopsida > Asparagales > Orchidaceae > Cymbidium > Cymbidium sinense. The sequence continues at coordinate 28,716 of JAKCPB010001891.1, forward strand.
ATTAGTTTATTTATTTATATTAATTATTATTAGTTAGTTAGTTAGTTATTTTATTTAGTTTTATTAGTTATTAGTTTTAAATTATTTTTATTAATTTTTTTAGTTTAGTTTATTAATATTATTATTTAATTATTAGCTAGTTAGTCTTAGTTTTAGTTAGTTATTTATTATTAGTTTTTGTTTTATTATTAGTTAGTAGCTACATTAGTCCATTTTATTAATTATTAGTTATTTAGTTTTTAGTTTATTAGTTTAGTTGATTAGTTATTTAGTTTATTTGTTTAGTTTATCTTTTTTACTTTAGTTTAGTTATTAGTTATTTAGTTTTAATTATTAGGTTTTTTATTTTTAGTTAGTTTTTATTATTAGTTTATTAGTTAGTTTTTAATTTAGTTTGTTTATTTAGTAATTTTTATTTTATTAGTTATTATTATTATTATTATTAGTTTATTATTAGTTTTTAGTTTATTATTATTATTATTAGTTATTATTATTAATTATTAGTTTATTAGGTTTATTAGTTTAGTTTATTAATTTTATTTATTATTCAGTTATTAGTTTATTAGTTTTATTACTTTTTTATTAATTAGTTTATTAGTTTATTTAGTTATTAGTTTATTAGGTTTTAAGTTTGTTTAGTTATTTAGTGTTATTAGGTTTATTATTAGTTATTTTAATTTTTTTTATTATTTAGTTATTATTATTATATTATTAGTTATTATTATTTATATATTTTTTAAGTTATTAGTTTTTAGTTTTATTTATTATTTTATTATTTTTTTATTAGTTAGTTATTTTAGTTAGTTTATTAGTTTGTTTAGTTATTAGTTATTGAGTTTAGTTAGTTAGTTTTTATTTAGTTTATTATATTATTAAATTTCTTTTTTTAATTTTATATTAAATTTATTATTTAGTTATTATTATTATTATTATTTATTATTAGTTATTAACCATTAGTTTAATTTTAGTTTATAAGTTAGTTAGTTATTAGTTATTATATTATTATTATTAGTTTAGTTTTATTTGTTATTCATTGTTTAATTTTATTACTTATTATTATATTATTATTACTTTTAAATTTTATTTATTATTTAGTTATTAGTCTTTAGTTAGGTTATTATTTATTAATTATTATTATTAGTTATTTAGTTTAATTATTATTATTATTAGTTTTTAGTATTATTATTAATCGATTAGTTTTGTTTATATTATTAGTTGCTTTTTTATAGTATAGTATTATTAGTAATTAGTTATTAGCTATTTAGTTTATTATTATTAGTTATTATTAGTTATTAGTTTATTAGTTTAGTTATTCTTATTTAGTTATTTATTATCAGTTTATTAATTTTACATTTTATTATTACTATTTTAGTCTTTATTAATATTATTAGTTTAGTTATTTATTTATTAGTCATTAATTTAGTTATTTAGTTTATTATTATTAGTTAGTTTATTAGTCTGTTAGTTTAGTTTAATTTTGATTATCTACTTATTAATTTAGTTTTATTTTATTAATTTTTTAATTATTAGCTATATGTTTATTATTATTAGTATTATTAGTTATTATTTAGTTCTTTTAGTTTTGTTATTATATTTAGTTATTATTATTATTTATTAGTTTATTAGTTTATTATTAGTTTAGTTTAATTTAGTTTATTAGTTTTAGTTTGTTTTATTAGGTTTTTATCTATTTTTTTGTTATATTTTATTAGTATTATAGTTTTATATAGTATTAGTTTATTAGTTATTAGGCATTAGTTATTTAGTATTATTATTATATTAGCTATATTTATTATTAGTTTAGTTTTATTACTATGTTATTAGTGCTGGTTACATTATTATTTAGATATTAATTATTATTAGTTAGTTTAGTTTAGTTAGCTTTTAGTCTTATTAGTTATTAGTTTATGATCATTAGTATTTATTAGTTAATAGTTTATTAGTTATTAGTTTTAATTTTTATTAATTTAAGTTTAGTTATTAGCTTATTAATTTTATGAGTTTATTATTAGTTTTGATTATTATTTTATTATTATTATTAGTCACTAAATATTAGTTTAGTTATTAGTTAATTAGTTTAGTTATTTATATTAGTTATTATTATTAGAATTATTTTAGTTAGTATTATTAGTATTAGTTATTTTAGTATTATTAGTTAGTCATTAGCTATATTATTATTATATTATTTATTTTAATATTATTATTAGTCATTAGTTAGTTTTTATTATCTTAGTTATTTATTATTATTAGTTATTTATTACTTAGTTAGTTATTTATTTTTTATTAGTTTTATTAATTTATTAGTTTAGTTTATAGTTAATTATTATTATTTAATTTTAGTTTTATTAGTTCTTTAGTTTTATTAGGTTTAGTTTAGTTATGTACTTATTATTAGTTAATCATTAATACTGTAAGGTTATTAATTTCATCTTTAATTATTAATTATTATTTATCTTTAGTTTTATTATTATTATTTTTATTTAGTCTTAGTTATTTAGGTTTTATTAGTTACTATTTAGTTTTTATTTAGATTATTAGTATATTTAGGTTATTAAAAGCATTAGTTATTAGTTTTATTTGTTATTAGTTATTAGTAGGTTATTAGTATTAGTTTATTAGTTAGTTATTTAGTTATTATGAGTTATTTAGTTATTAGTTATTAGTTATTAGTTTGTTTGTTATTATTATTTAGTTTAGTTTCTAATCCATTTATTATAGTCATCATTAGTTAGTTAGTTATCGTATAATTTAGCTTATTAGTTATTATTATTTACTAGTTATTTATAGTTATTAGTATTATATTTATTAGTTATTATTAATTTTATTTTGTTTAGTTATATGCCAGATAGTTTATTAGTTGTTGTTAATAGTGTTATAGTTAGTTTATTAGTTACTAGTTTATTTTTTTATTATAGCTATTTATTATTATTAGTTTATTTATTTATTATTAGTTTTAGTTAATTTATTAGTTATTATTATTTATTTATTTATTATTACTTTTATTAGTTACTTATTACTTATTAGTTGATTATTTATTATTAGTTATTAGTTTAGTTAATTATTACTTTAGTTATTATTAGTTAATAGTTAGTTTTTAGTTTATTATTAGTTATTAGCTTTTATTATTTAGTTAGTTAATAGTTTATTAGTTTAGTTATTTATTTTATTTAGTTATTAGTTTAGTAATTTAATCATTATTTTTTTAGTTTTATTAGTTAATAGCCATTATTACATTATTATTAGTTTTTATTATTATTATTAGTTAGTTTAGTTTTAGTTACTTTATTACTATTTTATTAATTATTATTAGTCTTTATTTAGTTTATTAGTTTAGTATTTATTTATTAGTTTATTAGTTTTATTAATTTTATTATTAAAATTATTAGTTATAATTATTAGTTAGTTATTTATTTTAGTTATTATTAGTTTTTAGTTTTATATTTTACTTTATATTGTTTTTTTATTATTAGTTTATTAATTTTATAATTATTAGTTATTAGTTATTTGTTATTATTAGTTACTAATTTATTAGTTTATTAGATTTTATTAGTTATATTTGTTATTATTAGTTATTATTAGTTATAATTAATTATAAGTTTTAGTTAGTTTTTATTAGTTAGTTATTATAGTTTTTATTATTAATAATGATTAGTTTTAGGTTAGTTATTTAGTTAGTTTGTTATTTTTATTATTATTTATTAATTATTAGTTATTAATTGATTAGTTTTTTATTTAGTTTTTATTAGTTATTAGTTTAATTATTATTAGTTACTTTTAGTTTAGTTATTGTTAGGTTTATTAGTTATTAATTATATTATTAGTTAGTTATTATTTTTAGTTATTAGTTAGTAATTATTTTTTTATTAGTTTTATTATTATCAGTTTTAGTTAGTAATTATTAGTCTTAGTTAGTTATTATTTATTAGTTATTAGTTATTAATTTTTAGTTATTAGTTTTAGTTATTATTAGTTATTTATTTGTATTTATTAGGTTAGTTATTGTTTAGTTTAAATAGTTTTTTTTATTATTTTTATTATTTATTTAGTTATTATTATTATGATTAGTTATTAGTTATTATTTAGTTATTAGTTATTAGTTAGTTTTATTAGTTATTAGTTATTATTTGTATTAGTTATTTGTATTAATTTATTAATTATTAAGTAATTAGTTTTAGTTTAGTTATATATTTAGTAGTTATTAGTTAGTTATTTCTTTTATTTATTAGTTATTAGTTTTAGTTATTAGTTTTATTTATTAGTTTATATTTAGTTATTTAGTTGATTATTTGTTTTAGTTTTAATTAGTTTTATTAGTTTTAATTTTATTTGGTTTATTATTATTAGTTTTTAGTTTAATTATTTGTTATTATTAGTTAGTTTTATTAGTTAGTTATTATTATTAGTTAATTTTATTAATAATTATTTTATTAGTTATAGTTATTATAATTATTATTATTTATATTAGTTTAGTTTTAATTAGTTTTAGTTATTATTTTATTAGTTGTATTATTCAGTTAATATTAGTTATTTTTGTTATTAGTTAGTTAATTAGCTATTTATTAATTTCTATTAGTTTTATACAGTTTTAGTTATTAGTTTTATAAGTTTATTTATTAGTTATATTAGTTATTAGTAAAGTTTTTTAGTTATTATTATTAGTTATTGTTAGTTTTTATTATTAGTTTATTTATTATTAATTATTAGTTTATTTATTAGTTATTTATTAATTTAGTTTTATAGTTAGTCATTATTAGTTAGTTTAGTTAGTTTTAATTATTAGTTAGTTTAGTTATTAGTTTATTAGTTCTAGCTTTTTAGTTAGTTATTATTAATTTTATTTAGTTTAGTTTAATTATTATTTCTTAGTTATATTAGTTTAATTTAGTTAGTTTTATTAGGTTATTATTTTTTAGTTTATTAATTTATTATTATTAACTTTCTATCCTTTTGATTATGTATTTCAAGATTCCAACTTAAAGAAGATTAGTTTAAGCGTTGAAATAGAGGGGTCTACTACGTAATGACAATCATAATTATGCTTTCCATTGGCATCGTCACTTGGACTATCCTTCTCCCAATAGACTCAAGATTTTGTCTTATGTTCCTCAAGAATTTGTCTTATAGGAATAGGTGATTCAGCAGCTATGAATGTGAAGCATCCAACAAGATTTCTATCATTCACAATTGTGAAATAATCCATCAATTCTTCAAGTCACCAACTACACTCAGTGAGTTACATAGTTTAGCTGGTTTATATCTTTTAGGCACTAACAGAGAAGTAATCAAAAGCGATGATAAAAGCAACAAGAATAAATAAAGTTATGAACTGAATGACCAAGCTCGACTTTTGTAGATGATGATAATTAATAAAGCTTTTATTTTTTGCATTAATATTTCTATAAATTTGCTAAAGTCTTGACTTATTTACAACTCCTTATAGAGTTATTTATACACACTAAGGTTAATTTTTTGCTCCTCTCCTAATCGCAGTAACAAATACTACTTCAGAGAAAAACTTCCATCCCTTAATGCTAATTTGTTTAAGTCTATGAATCTTTAAAAAGGAACATATATTACAAGATTTAAAAAATATTCACCCTATAAAGTATATGTAACAATAACTTCAAAGAAAAATAAAAAATAACACTCACAAAATTTCCTGCAACAGCTAGAAAAATCAACATTCACAAAATAAGAAGGCACTAAAACCCAAAGTAATCATCATCGATCATAAAAGGATTGATCAAATTCACACATACTACTTATCTATTATGATTCATCATCAAGAATACTATTAATAAAAATAATTCCCAAAAAAATTAATTTGCAAGAATCCATAGACTGAAATGTAAATGAATGAAAGGAAAGGTTATCGACATAAGGATAGTGAATAAAGAAGAACAAACTACCATGTTTTCCTAGCGAGCTCAAGTTAGCTCCCATGAACAAATCATTCTCGAGAATTTCTTGGGAGAAGGGATTGGAGCCAATTATTTCTATATAACATCCACAAGCGAAGTACGCAGGTTAAGAGGAAGCAAGGAATGACGTGCATTCTCCACCCTTTGCTCTAACCTATACCAGATTTTGTCCTACTCCTGCCAAGAATGTAATTGGAACTCACTCTTTTATCTCACAAGGGGTGAAAATTTTTTGAAGTTCAAATTCATGAATTAGGGCCATATGTATTACGATTTATCATTATTCTAAAATTTTTTTTTTAAGTTTAGCTTGTCCCATCCGCCTCCATTTGATCTGATTTATCATCTTAGGGATCTAAATAATTTGACTTTGATTTGATCTAAGATTGTTTCATAGCTATCATGTTAATATTTGCTTGAGCCAAATGACATATGAATTAGATTGATCCAAGCTTATGCTTGAGTAAATCATGACAAATTATTTTGATCAATTATAAATCAGTTTTAAATATTTTTGGATCAAATAGTCTTTAATTAACATAACTTTGTTATCAAAATGACAATCACATCAAGATGATTCCAACAATAATATAATCATTTAAATCCTAGCATATTTTGAATATGAATCATCTAAATAGCTGAATTAATCAAACTCCTCCTTCCTCTCCTCTCCTACACACACATCCTATATGTACAAGTTTAAGCTTGGTGCTCTCCAAATATAATTCAACCATTTCCATGTGATTTGTTCAACTAAATCTAAATTTACTAATATTTTCATGGCCTTTGATTCAAGAGTTATTTATTGACATGTAATTGCTCTTAACAAGATAATATTTTAATATAAAAATAATTATCTATAAAAATTATTTTCTATTAGTCCTAAACTTTATACATGAATATTTTTTGAATTACTAACATCAATATGATCATTAGAATTTTGACACAACATTTAATTATGAGAACTCTGAAATGATATAATTTTTCACTTATTATAAATTTTACAAGCAATAACCACCAAGTAGCTGTAACTCAAGCTTGGTGAGGGTGGATCAATAAGATAGACCAAAAGTTTGATTATTGACTCACTTTATAATAAAAAGAGGATGTGATATAATGCATCTCTTTTTAATAAGAATTTAAGATATATACTAACATGATTTTGGATAAGGACTGGAGCATCGACTTAAAATTTACAAATAGATTATAATTATCCTAATTTATAAAATAAAGTATAATATTAGAGAAATTCCATAGCTCACTTTACTAACAAAATCAATAACCAATTATTTTGGTATTTTTGCATTTTTTTTTCATACACTATCGACTCAAATTTTCCTACACCCTTAAAGCAAGTTATATTGCTTCAAAGCTTTATGCATATCTAAGAAATTCCATAACATGCTCTCAAAAGAATCACATTCATATAATTTGTACAGCTCTCAACTTGACTTCTAACCTTGTATAGCTCCTAACTTGACTAAGCAAAGCCCTAAGCATGCCTTTGAAAGGTGATATTTGTTTGAGAAATATATCCACATGCTTTACTAATGATTATGCATATCCATGATATATCTAAGAAAAGATCAATCAAACAATAAAAATTTAATTCAACCTCTCCTTTAATTCATTATGATAATTTTGCAATGCCTAATAATAAATCATGGGTAATGGTTAAAATCTTAATATACTTGACATGAAGTCTTTTATAATAGATTATAATTAGTAAGTAAGGGCTCCAACCAATAATATTTGAATCAGAACAAATTTATTCAAGAATTTACATGCCATGAGCAATAATATATAAGATTTTCAATGATGACATCATATGTCATAGCAACATAAAGGTTTAATAAGTTTAAAGGAGACTTACTTATCTACCCATGATATTGCATCTTCTATTAATTTGTAAGCAATGAGTTAATATCAAGTGTCAAATTTTGACCCTTCAATTTCTATTTGGCATGCCATTTAGATGATAAAGTTCAACTTAAAGGCATAACCTCATTGCAAGGCTTTAATAAACTCCACCTCTTCATGTCTATCTTCCTAACATAATTAGAGTCACCCTAAAGTTCTACATCCTAATTTATTAAAAAAGAAGTTCTCATAAACTTCCTCCATAATTAGATGGACTAATCATGATTAGATGTCACTTGAAAGATTTGATCTTCCCTGAAAGGAAAGACTCAATCATAGGAAAGCTCGAACAATCTAGTCAACTTGATTTGATTTTGTGTTTTATCATTGAGATTTGAGCACACTTTGATGTCTAAAACTTATCATTTTGGTCTTTAAAAGGTTAGATTATACAATCCTAAATTTAGGTAAGACTAAGAAGATTTATTATATAGTTTGTATTAATTTGCTTTAACATGAACTAATTTGATGTGATGTTTAATTGACAATTGGCACGAGCTTCTAGAAAGTGCAAGATTGCTTTGCAAAGCCCATTGACTTCTTGATGAGCACTATAGAAGACTAAAATATTTTTTTTTGAGAGACTAATTGTCAAATATAAAGGCTAGCAGATGATCATCTTGTATGTCTCTTGTTGGACAAACTAGCTCCATTGGGATCTTTGCAAGTGACATGGAATTTGGCAAATTTTCATTTTCAATCATATAAATGCTTGGGAGATGGATGATTGCCTCAACTAACACATGCATCTTGTCAAGGTACTCAACATATTTTTTGATTCCTTACTAAGTGAGCTATAATTTAGAGATTGTTCAAACATCTTGGCAAGAAACATGGGGATCTTGAGAAGTGTGTTAATGTTGTGTTAATGTCTCATGGAGCCTTGGTGACTTGGAAAGAACATGGTTCAAAAGCTAAATACATGATTGCGAGTATGATTATTTTGGTGAATGCAGAAATGAGATCTTAATATATCAATTTTTCTTCGGGTTGGTTCATTTTAGCATAGTTTAATGTATTTTGAAATTCAATTTTGTTCTTATTTAAAGACTATATTTTACCTTTCAGTGACATTAATTTGTTGATTATGAAATGTCATACATTCAATTTTATTTATTTTTCATAAAATATATTTTATAAGAATTCATTTGAAGTATTTAGGAGGTTCTTATCTGAGTATTGGATAAGAGAGACATGTGTGTTCTATGAAAGAATTTATATATATTTTTTCTTTCGAACCTTTCAATTCTATCTCTTTCTATCTCACTTACCTTAAACTTGCAACTTTAAAATTCCTCACTAACGAACTCTACTCATCACCAAGGCTATTTGCAACAAGCTAACTTTAGGTTTTGATTTTGAGCAAAAATGTTTCATTATCCCACACTCTTTTTATTTAACTTCTTTGATTATTTGTGGAATGTTATTCATTTCTAAAACAATTCAATATTTTATCTTTTTCGATGAACACATCTTCATGCAATATATCTAAATGTTTGAAATAATTAAATAAAAAAGAATATTAAAGTTAGCATGAGTTCCATGCCTAATCGATCATATCTGTAATATTTTTATATGTTTTTTTTTATTGTTCAAAATAAAAATAAGATTGTAAAGTTAGTATGGAGGATAATATAGACAATTATATTGATTTTATTAAAACACTAATATTATAAAGGTAACAAAATATATAGTTCAAAAATATTATTTAAATCACTAAAATTATTATAGATTTTTTTTTAAAATAATTGAGAGCTAAAGAATTTTTTAAATTAAAAAATAAAAATATCGTTGGAAGGCACAAACAAAACACTCACTACTAATAATGATTTAAATCACAACTAATTTTGTTATCTAGCAATGGTTAGTGGCGGTTTAGAGTGATGTAGTTGCACTATTAACTGTTGTAATATCATATTGATACTTAAAATTGATGTTAATTATAAATTAAGAATTTGTTTGGGATAATTTTTTTGTGTATTTTTTAAAATTTTATGTTATTTTAAAAATATATTTATTTGATGTATTTTTAAAGTGTTTTTCATTTTTGTTTTAAAAAACAAATCACATTACTTTTAGAAACATTCAAAACAACTTTTGAATGTTTCAGTATTTTTAAAGATAACTATCACAATTAAATATGATTTATTTTAAATAAAAATATAAAAATAAAATAAAATAAATTAATTAAATAAAAAAATAAAAAGTAAAATTGATTCCAAACAATTCCTATTGATTTTAAACATGTAAGCTATAGTTGTTGTCATCATTGCCCATACTTAGAAGGACAAATAATGTTTCAGGAGTAGAACAAGAATCAATTCTTTGAAGGACAAATTTATATAAGGATAAAAATAAATGATAAAATAATTTTAGAGGGATAAATGACTAATTTTACTCTCATATAAAAGAAACTATAAAGTTCAGGATGAGACTGTGCCTTGATTTGCCTCTGCTCATGCCCTTCTTAACCTTAATTGATCTCACCCTCTCTTCACCGATCACCATCTCACTCTTGTCAGCAGCTGTCACCTCTGGCTCCCGCTCCCACTGGCTTTCCATTTAAAAAAGTCATTATATGTGATAACTTTCAATTTGATTTTTTATATTTAGCTTAGAATAAGTTTTCAAAAAAAAAAAAGGAAAACATGTTCAAATAATATGAAATTTGTATTTCTATTAAGATAAAATTCATAAGGTTTCCTAATGTCTCCATCAATCAATATGATGGTAAATTAGTTTAAACCCAATACTACTATATATAATTTCATAAAATTTTTAAATTTTATCTTCGATCAAATGCATCAACATTTTTTAAACTACTTTATTTTATTATAAATTAATACTTAATTTCATCTTGGTTTTGTGCATTTGCTTGGATAGATAGTCCTTGAATTGCTAGATATCTTCTATTATAATGTAGATAAAAATTGTATGAAAACCTCTTACTCTTATACTTAATATAAAAGATGTTTCATATCATAATTAAAGATGTTTAGTATTCACTATTTTGATATTTTGAGATTTTGTTTATTGAACTGGCTTTGAATTGCAGCTTAATAAACTTAACAAAATCAACTCTAAGACTACTTTTATTATTTGAAAGAATACAGGTTTGTGGCATTTTACCCATAAATCCAAAATATGCACAAACTTAGAACAATTATAACAAAAAATGCAATCCATAAAATTATAGTGACCATAAGTGATGTTTGATCTTGATAGTGATTTTAATAGCAGCTGTGAAGGCTATAAACATCAAATAACAATAGTGTTCACTGCTGTTAAAGTGGTGAAGTGAATGGGCAAAAGTCATATTAGCCAAAAGCAAAGGGACCTTACAAAAAATAAACAAGTAAAAGCCTAAATATTAACTGAAAATTGAATATAAAATAAGCTACAAAAAAAAAAAATAGAATTATGATTTGGTTCTTTGCTTTTCACCATTGAATGGAAGGAAAAATAGCGATTGTTTTAATGATTTCAACATAACTTTCAGTCAATTTCTTGTGATTATTTGTTGTAAGAATTATGTAATTATTTCTTAAGTGTAGCCCACATTAATTATTTTCAGTTTACTATTTAATAATTAATTATATACTTAAATCTCATTGGTCAAGAGAGAGTTTGATCGATCGTTTATGGACCGTTTGATCAAACAAAGTGTCTCTTCATAGAGAAACTATTGGTCCTCTTCCTACCCTTTAATATGTAAGTGTCTCTCCACTAAGATGATTACATGAAGAACATTTGGGTGAAGGAAGAGAAACCCTAGTTTCACAAATCAAAAGAACTCTTGACAAATCAAGGTATGTGTTTTATTTCTTAATTGAAGTTTTGTGAAGATCATTTTGTTCAAGATCTTGGGTTTATTAGTTTATACAATTATGTTGTATGTATGAGTAAGAAAGAAATGTTTAATGAATCGATTCAAATTTTCTAACAAGTGGTATCAGAGACAAGTTTAAGAACTTATGTTTTTCTATTAAAAAAATTGATTCATCTTTTCATTGCTGAAATTTAATTCCACATATTCTAGTAGTTCATTCTTGTCGTAATCCTTGATCAATGCTTTTCAAGTTAAGTACGTTCTTTTCACTATTTATTATTTTCAATGTATTTAACGTAATCATTAAATTTCCTTGGCTTTACGTTTTACTGTAATGAAATCTTCTCATTTTATTTGGATAAATGTTTTAGTTCTAACGCCATTTTTGTTAATTGTAGAAGGGTATTAAGGCATAATATATAAATGAAATGATATCTAAAAATCAACACATTAAATTTTGTTGCTCACTAAGGATGTTACAACATATATTATGGATTAATATAAATAATCATATTTTGTTTATTTAACATTTCAGATATATGTAGATTATATCTTTAATGCTATAAATTTTATTTATTTCATATTTTCTGTATACAAATAAATCTGAAAATTTTATTAATTTCAGATTTTCTGTATACAAATAAATTTGAAAATTACTTCTTGATTTACACAAAGTATACATATAAACAAATTTGAATGTAATTTTTATTTATGATGTTGAAAAGAATTAATGTAATTATGTTAAGAAAATTGCATAACCATTAAATTTGGATTTGTTCATGTATGACACTATATACATATTAGTGATTTTCTTTATGTATTTCATTCAATTGAAATAATAATTATTATCATTATTTAATTTGATATTTACAGCAAGCATAATTTATTAATCACCAAAGTGGTCAAATTAAAAAGATTTGGTAAATATCAAATTAAATTTATTTAATTACTCATGAGCATGTGATGCTAATAATGAAATGACATAATGAACTTTTATAAATTTATCATGAGTAATTAAAGTTCATTGATTATAAATTATTTAAGGATTGCCCAAAGGTTGATTAGTCGATTTGTAATCATGGACATAATTGTGGTTAATTAATATACTTGACTAGATGTGTTTATCATATCCAAAGATAGCACACATATTTAATTAAAGTATGTATAATTGCCAATTATGTGAAATTGATATTAAGAATCAATTATGTTTATTATTGTATATTGTAGTATCACCCAAAGGAGAACTTCAATATGCATTTTGTGATTATATGAATGTTATCTGAATGTGTTTTTATGTGTTTTTGTTTATAACTCAAACATTAATATGTGAGCATTTAATATTTTGCAGCATCTACTTCTATTACTCTTCATTCTCAAGCTTCATCTATTATAAAGTTTAATGGGCTTAATTTTAATGAATGGAGTGAACAAATTTAGATCCATTTAGGTGTCTTGGATCTTGATTTAGTACTTCTTAATGATAACCCCACTGCTATTATTGCTACTAGTAGCAATAAACAAAAGTCTTTTTATGATGCTTGGGAAAGATCAAATAGACTTAGCTTAATGTTTATGCAAATGACGTAAATCATTAAGCCAACAATTCCCAAACCGATAATGCAAAGGAATCTATGAAGTATGTGAAAGATTTATCCCCGAGTATGTCAAGTTTCGGACATTAATGGTTATGTTGACCACCAAGAAGTTTGATGGTTCACGTACCATGCATGAGCACATCACTGAAATGATAAATATTGCAGCAAGATTAAACATCATGGGAATGAATGTGAGTGAAAGTTTTCTTATACAATTTATTATTAATTCTTTTCCTCTTGAATATGATCCATTCCAAATAAACTATAATACTATTAAATATAAATAGAATGTGGCTGAATTAAAAAGTATGCTTATTCAAGAGGAAATATGGCTTAAGAAATAAGGAATTCACTTAGTTAATCTCATGGGACAACTAGAAATTAAAATAAAACTAATTAAGAGGATTGCTAAGGGCAATAAAGGACACTTGAAGGCTAATGTGTCATGTGCTCAAATCCAAAACAAGGTACATAAGTATGATATATGTCATTTCTATCACAAGCATAGACACTATCAAAAAGATTGCCAGAAATGTAAAGTTTGGTTTGCAAAGAAAGGGATTTCTTATGATCCAAACCATAAAGCCAAATGAAAAGTTTGTCTTCATGGGTAATCGAAGTCAAAGCTCCAGTTGAAGCCATTGGAATGTATCACTTAATTTTAGATATTGGACATCATTTAGATCTTTTTCAAACTCTTTATGTTTCATCTGTTTCTAGAAACATAGTTTCATTTTCTAAATTCGATACAGTTGGATATTATTTTAAGTTTGGAAATGGATGTTTCAATTTATTTAAGCATAATCATTGTATTGGCTCTGGTGTTATTTGTGGTGGTTTATATAAATTAAAGCTTGATAATTTATTTGCTAAAACTTTATTGACCTTGCATCATAATATTGGAATGAAATGTGGTTTGGTTGATGAAAGATCAGCTTATTTGTGGCATAAACATTTGGGTAATATATCTAAAGAAAGAATACAAAGATTAGTAAAGAATGGAATTCTTCCTAATTTAGATTTTACTGATCTTGGTATATGTGTGGATTGTATTAAAGGTAAATCTACAAAATACACAATTAAGAAAGCGGCCACAAGAATTACAGAACTTTTAGAGATTATACACACTGATGTTTATGGACCTTTTGATGTTCCAACTTTTTGTAAAGAAAAATATTTTATCACCTTTATTAATAATTTTTCATGTTATGGCTATGTCTACTTGTTGCATGAAAAATCTCAGTCAATAAATGCTTTGGAGACATTTATTAATGAGGTTGAGAGACAATTAAATAGAAAAGTGAAAATTATAAGATCTGATAGAGGTGGTGAATATTATGGAAGGCATGATGAATCTGGACAATGCCCTCGTCCATTTGCTAAATTTCTAAAAAGGTATGGCATTTGTGCTCAATATATAATGCCAGGAACACCACAACAAAATGGTGTTGTAGAAAGGCGTAATCGTACTTTAATGGATATGTTTAGGAGTATGTTAAGCTATTCTACTTTACCCTTATCAATGTGGATGTATGCTTTAAAAATTGTTGTATATTTATTAAACAGAGTTCATAGTAAGGCAATTTCAAAAACTCCTTTTGAACTGTGGACAGGAAGGATGCCTAATTTAAGATACCTTCATATTTGGGGTTGCCCGACAGAATTAAGAATTTATTATCCACATGAAAAGAAATTAGATTCAAGAACAATTAGTGGACATTTCATTGGTTATCCAGAAAAGTGTAAAGGGTATAGATTTTATTATCTTAATCATAGTATAAAAATTATTGAAACTAGAAATGTTAAGTTCATTGAAAATGGTGATATTAGTGAGATTACAGAACTATGACATATGAAAATTGAAGAAGCTAAAGTAAAAATTCATTTATCAATTACTTATTCTAAAGTTGTTGTTCCTATAATTGTTGAACAATTTGACAATTTACAAGAACAACAAATGAATGACCATACACCACATAATGAAGTTATTTCTAATGAACCTATAATTGATGAACCACAAGATATAGCATTAGACGTTCTCAAAGAGAAAGAAAACCTACTATTTCGGATGATTATCTTATTTATTTACAAGAGTTGAAATTTGACATAGGAATTGATAATGATCCAATTTCATTTATACAAGCCATTGAAAGTATTAATTCTGAAAAGTGGTTAGATGCTATGAAAGAAGAGTTAAAATCGATGGATCACAATAATGTCTAGGATCTCGTTGAATTGCCTGAAGGTTCTAAAAGAGTTGGATGTAAAATGGTCTTTAAGACCAAACATGACTTTAATGGCAATATATAACGATATAAAGCTAGACTTGTTGTCAAAGGTTTTACTCATAAAGATGGTATTGACTATAAAGAGACTTTTTCTCCTATTTCCAAAAAGGACTCATTAAGAATTATTATGGCATTAGTGACCCATTATGATTTGGATCTACATCAGATGGATATGAAAACCGTCTTTCTAAATAGAAATTTAGAGGAAGAAGTTTATATGAATCAACCTAGAGGTTTTTCAATTAAAGAAAAAGAACATATGGTGTGTAAACTTAAGAAATCAATATATGGACTTAAATAAGCTTCTCGATAATGGTATCTTAAGTTTAATGATATTACTACCTTTAGATTTAAAGAAAATATTATTGATCGATGTATATATATATAAAGGTCAGTGGGAGTAAGTTTATATGTTGATGATATCTTGCTTGCAACTAATAATCTTGGATTAATGTATGAGACCAAGAAATTTCTCTCAAAAAACTTTGAAATGAAAGATATGGGTGAGGCATCCTATGTGATAGGAATTGAAATATTCTGTGATAGATCACAAGGATTGTTATGATTATCTCAAAAAGCATATATCAATAAAGTTTTAGAGAGATTTCAAATGAAAAAGTGTTCTGCAAGTATTGTTCCAACTCGGAAAGGGGAAAAATTCAGTATTATGCAATGACCAAAGAATGAATTGGAACGTAAGAAAATGGAACAAATTCCTTATGCATATATGGAAGTCCGATGTATGCTACGCAGACTAGACATATCGCTTTATTGTGAGAATGTTGGGTAGATATCAAAGTAATCCAGGAATTAATCATTAGAAAGCTGCAAAGAAAGTTTTTTGATATTTGCAAGGAACGAAAGAACATATGCTCACTTATAGGAGATATAATCATCTTGAAGTGATTAGATATTTAGATTCAGATTTTGCTGGATGTGTGGATACTGGAAAATCCACATTTGGCTATTTGTTCCTACTAGCTAAAGGAGCTATCTAATGGAGAAGTGGGAACTAGTCTGTCATTGCTACATCCACTATAGAAGCTGAGTTTGTGGCATGTTTTGAAGCCACAATTCATGGGTTATGGTTGCAGAATTTCATTTCAAGACTTGAAGTTGTCGACAGTATTGCGAAGCCGTTAAAAATTTATTGTGATAATGCCGCAGTAGTTTTCTTTTCTAAGAATGACAAGTATGCAAAGGGTGCTAAACATATGGAATTGAAATACTTTGCCATTAAAGGAGAAGTTCAGAAACAAAGAGTGTCATTTGAGCACATTAGCACTAATCTTATGATTGCTGATCCTTCAACTAAAGGATTGCAGCCTAAACTATTTAATGAGCATGTTGAAAAGATGTGGATTATTGAAAAGCATTATTGAATTTATTATGCTCTTTATGTATTTGACTCTTTGAGCTCTTTATTGAACTATTTCTAACATATTATCGCAGCTTGTTTCATTATGTTTGAATGTATATACATGAAAGAATTATGTAAATGTTAACAAGATTTGTCTTTTATAAATACATTAATGTTGGACCATTATGATTATCTCTCATTATAGATCATATTAAGTGTAAAATTAATATTGTGATATATGGAAGAAAATATGTCGCACTAATGATGTATAATTGCCATGATCCCTATTAATTTGTCTCAATAATGAATTCTGATTTGACCAAATTAAGAAAATTATTTGACATGTTATACACATTATGTTTATGTATATAATTAAATCTTTAAATTGAATAATATTATATGTGCCAAGTGGGAGAATGTAAGAATTATGTAATTAATTCTTAAGTGTGGCCCACATTAATTATTATTCAGTTTACTATTTAATAATTAATTATGTACTTAAATCTCATTGATCAAGAGAGAGTTTGATGGATCGTTTATGGACCGTTTGATCAAACAAAGTGACTCTTCATAGAGAAACTACCAGTCCTCTTCCTAAACTTTAATGTGTAAGTGTCTCTCCATTAAGATGATTACATGAAAAATATTTGGGTGAAGGAAGAGAAACCCTAATTTCACAAATCAAAAGAACAAGGTATGTGAATTATTTCTTAATTGAAGTTTTATGAAGATCATTTTGTTCAAGATCTTGGGTTTATGAGTTTATACAATTATGTTGTATGTACGAGCAAGAAAGAAATGTTTAACAAATCGATTCAAATTTTCTAACATTTGTAACATTCTTAATATTCAACTTAGATGTAACTGATTTTACTCTAAAGTAAGTTTTAATGGTTGCCAAGATTAACTTAGACAATATTTAAACAACTCTATTATTTAGCTAAAAGAAAATTTATAATAAATCAAAATTTGTATGAACATAAGATAAAAGTGGCTTCAAATTAATTGAAATGATTTCACTAATATAAATCTGATATTACAAATAAAATTTTCAAGACATATCTACTTTCATCATCATCA
Source organism: Cymbidium sinense (assembly GCA_021442155.1). Lineage (NCBI taxonomy): Eukaryota > Viridiplantae > Streptophyta > Magnoliopsida > Asparagales > Orchidaceae > Cymbidium > Cymbidium sinense. The sequence continues at coordinate 46,709 of JAKCPB010001891.1, forward strand.
ATAATAATTTTCTCTAACATTAGGAATTGACTTTAAATCTTTAATCTTTCATCTCTTTTCTTGATTGTTATATGAAATATTGATTTTATTTTTTAAAATATATTTCATAACTTGTATTCATATATCTCTACTTTCTTAAATTTGTCTTCCTACCTGCTTTTGGATGCCTTTTTTTTTTCTTGATTGTCAATATTGAGACTATCAAAATTCTTTCTAACTAATTTATTTTAGGGGCATTTATATACATAGCACATAATTCTTATATATTTCATATTCACTTAAATAGGACCCAAATATTTATTATTACATCAAAAATAGCACAATCATTACTTTTTGAGTGAAATGCACCTCTTTAGTCATAGAAAAAAAAAATACAAGTTTTGTAAATATCAAATTTTATGTGTTAGATATGTAAATGCATAAGAATTGTATGCTGTAAATTTCCTTTATTTTAATAACTATTACATAAAAAATTTTCATCTCTTCCCTCTCTTTGAAAGTTAGCGCCAATTCCCGCACGCTGCTCCCTATCGTGAGTATCCTCAGTGCCTCATTTAGGGGAGAAAATTATTATATGCGGATAAAAGGGTGTGAATATATGCGAACAGTTATTCAAAATTTATATATAATTATATACATGATTATGTATATAATCATAATTAGCTGTCCATATATATGAAATCCCCATACGCATAATAACTTTCCTTTTAAGGACAAAAATTTCTATAATTATATACGCAATTACGTATAAAATCATAAATTTATCTGAACGTAAGTTTTGTTACTTTTGAGTTATTTGCATGTGATTCTTTTGATCAATATAAATTATTTTAAGTTGTTGGTTTAATAATGAAAGAAAAAAACTCTATTATATCAAAATTGAAAAAAAAAACTTCAAAATAAAATGTTAGGAAGCTTACCTGAATAAATGTTTTTATGGGAATTTAATTTTTTTTAAATTATTTGTTTTATTTAATTATATGTGAATAAATAGGATATTCTATTATCACTATAAGAAATTTATAATATCAATTTCGATAATCTGCCCTCATATAAATATAACAAATTTTTTTAATGAAAAAGGAATTACTTTTACAATATTTTAAATATTATATATATTTATATATATTAATTAATTAATCATTTAATTTATATGACAAACACAATAATTATAACATAAGATACTAATTCTAAACTGAGGCTAGCATAAACTGCATGCTTTATCATTATGTATTTACATTCATAAACTATAATCATATATTGTTAACAAATATATAAGATGGAATTATGAAATGTCTCTTAAAATTTCTAACATATTATTCTTTTCAATTAGCATTAAAAAGAAATTTAAAACATAAATTAAAGAACATTAGCTATCATTTATAAAATAAATTCTGTATTGCTAAAAAATGATTTACTTTCCAAATCAGATCATCAAACCCTCGACTAAAAGATCTTTATCAAATAAAAATAATTAAAAAATGTCTAATTTCTATAAATAAAATGGTTGTGATACTTAATAAAATGGTTAGGATACTTACTTAATGAACTTTTGAAGAAAATTAAGGTAATTAATGGAAGTTGATTACTAATAATTGAAAAGATTCTGTTTTTCTGAAGAGTGCTTGCTCTTACTCTCATGAATTATTCGCTTAATATTTAACAAATAAATTTAGAAAAAGTTTTTTTTTTGGAATATTTACATTTATGTCATTGAATTTTTTGTCTTTTTATATATCTATCTACTAAAATTTTATATTTATTCATATACTTTTAAAAATTTTAAATTATTTGAAATTATTGTTAATATTCATTCATTTGAACTCACATGTGTTTATTCATATATTTTTAATGTAATTTAAATATTAAAATATTATATAGATAAATATAAAAATTCAATATCGTATATAAATAGATGAGAATTGAATGTTGTGGAATTAATTATTATTTTTTAAATAAATTATAAGATAATTATCTTCTTAATGGATTCTCTCACCATTGACTCTCTCAAGAAAGTAAATAACTTTTCCCGCTCATCTCCTCATCAACACCTCTCTCTCTCTCTTCTTCCCCACATCTTGTGTCCTTCCCTCAACACCCTCTCTATCTCTTATCTGATGATGTTTGCCAAACTCTTCTGCCATTGCAGTAACGATGCGAGCTTGGCGATTTCTCCTTTCAACTTCAAGAGGTAATTTTCTCCTATCCGTTTGAACGTGATTTTAGGGTACTGTCGATCAATGGTAGAGGAATTTCTTGAACCGACAATCCGTTTATTTAATTATGTTTGATTGTTGATAATGAAAGTAAGGTTAATGAGTCATTTTATTAGATTTATGGCGGAGAAAATAATATGTAGATTCGAGGAAGTGGAAATTGATTTCTTTTATCAAGAATGAATTCCTTGCTTGGAAACTTTAATAGATGAAATTTTTTGATTTGAAATTTATTGATATTATATACTTCAAAATTATATGAATTTTTTGAAATCTAACTACCACTTGTAATTATTTTTAAATCAATTTAATGATAAACTCACACACATAATACATGTGCAAAATTTGAACTCAAAACTCTCAATCACTTGGCTAAGATGCCTGTCATATTTTTTTCATTTAAATGACTAACAAACTAAAACTAATAACTAATAAACAAAACTTAACTAATAATAAATAATATAAATAAACAAACTAATAACTAATAATAATAATAATAATAATAATAATAATAACTAATAAAACTAGCTAATAGCTAATAAAAACTAAACAATGACTAATAACTAAAATTGACTAAACCTACATAATAACTAAACTAATAACTAACTAATAAAAACTAATAACTATACTAATAAACTAATAATAAACTAATAGCTAACTAATAATAACTAACTAACAAATAAATAAATAATAAAATTAATAAAAACTAACTAATAAATAAAAAACAAATAACTCATAACTAAACTAGCTAATAAACTAGCTAAACTAATAACAAAACTAAACAACTAACTAACTAATAACTAATAAAATAATTAATTAAACTAATAATAAATAAATAAACTAAATAACTAAACTAATAAAACTGATAACTAATTAAAAACTAATAACAAAAAATAAGCTAATAATAAAGCTAACTAAAAAACTAATAAACTAAATAACTAATAACAAAAAACTAATAAATAATAATAACTAAAAAACTAACTAATAATAAACTAATAAATAATAATAACTAAATAATTACTAATAATAAACTAATAATAATAACTAATGATTAACTAATTAATAAATAACTTATAAAATAATTAACTAATAACCAAAATAAAACTAATAATAACTAAATAATAAAACTAACAAACTAACTAATAATAAAGTAAAACTAATAATAACTAATAAACTAATAATAACTAATAACTAAACAAATAACTAAAATAAAAAATAACTAAACTAACTAACTAATAACTAATAACTAAACTAATAAAACTTAAAACTAATAACTAAAACTAAAATAATAACTAAATAACTAAACTAATAACTAATAACTAAAAAAACTAACCTAGTAATAAATAATAATAATAATAACAATAATAAAAACTAATAACAAAAAACTATATAAAATAAACTAAATAATAAATAATAATAAAACCAAAATAACTAAACAAATAAAATAAGTCTAAAAAAAACTAATAATATATTAAAACTAATAAAACTAATAACCAAAACCCAATAATTAAAACTAAAACTAATAATAAACTAAAACTAAACTAAACTAATAACTAATAAATAACCAAATAACAAATTAATAATAAAACCAAAACTAATAAAATAATAACTAACTAATAATAATAACTAATAAAAAACTAATAACCTAACTAATAATAACTAATAATATAAAAACTAATAATAACTGATAATAATAAACTAAAAACTAATAAAACTAACTAATAAAACTAACAAACTAATAACAAAACTAAACTAATTAAACTAATAAAACTAATAAAAAATAAAATAAACTAATAATAATAAACTAAACCTAATAATAATAATTAAACTAACTAACTAATAAATTAATAATAATAATAAAACTAACTAATAATAATAACTAACCACTAATAACCAATAACCAAAAAACCAAAAACTAATAAACTACAACTAAATAACTAACTAAACTAATAATAATAATAACTAAACCAATAATAAAAAATAAAAAAAAAACTAAACAAATAAACTAAATAACTAAATAAATAAAACCAATAACTAATAAAACTAATAAACTAATAATAAATAAAAAAATAAAATAACTAAATAATAATAACTAAAAATAATAATAAATAAGATAATAACTAAAACTAATAATAATAATTAATAACTAATAACAAAAATAATAAACTAATAACTAACTAATAAATTAACTAATAAAACCAATAAAAACTAAACTAAACTAACTAAATAATAACTAAAAATAAACTAATAACTAATAATAAAACTAAATAACTAATAATAATAAACTAAATAACTAAACTAATAACTAATAAATAAAACTAAATAGCTAAACTAACTAATAAAACTAAACTAATAAAATAAATAAATAACTAACTAATAAAATTAAAACTAATAAATAATAAAAACTAATAACCTAATAAAAACTAATAACTAAGTAAAAGTAATAAACTAAAACTAATAACTAACTAAACTAATAATATATAAGAACTAATAACTAATAAAACCAAAAAAGCTAAGAAAACTAAAACTAATAATAATAAAGAACTATAACTAACAAATAATAATAATAATAAACTAATAAACCAATAATAAAAATAACTAATAACCAATAATAAAACCAAATAATTAATAATAATAAACTAAATACCTAAACTAATAACTAATAAATAAAACTAAATAAACTAAACTAACTAATAAAACTAAACTAATAAAATAAATAACTAACTAACTAATAAAATAAAAAACTAATAAAACAATAAAACTAATAACTAATAAAAAACTAATAACTAATAAATAATAAACCAAAAAACCAATAACTAACTAAACTAATATATAAAACTAATAACTAATAATAAAAAACTAAAAAAACTAAGAAAACTAAAACTAATAAATAAAAAAAATTAACTAACAAATAATAATAAAATAAAACTAATAAACCAATAATAAAAATAACTAATAACTAAACTAAATAAAAAACCAATAAACTAAAAAAACTAAACTAAAACTAATAAACTAAACTAACCAATAACTAATAAACTAACTAATAATAAAAATAACTAAAAATAATAAACTAATAAAAAAATAATAAAAAACTAATAATTAACTAAAAATAATAACCAAAAACTAATAAACTAAACTAACTAAAATAAAATAAATTAATAACAAAATAATAAACCAATAACTAAAATAATAATAATAACTAACTAATAACAAAAAAAAAAGTAACCAATAAATTAAAAAATAATAAAAAACTAAAAACCAATAACCAATAACTAAAAAATAAAATAAATAATAAAAAATAAAATTACTAAATAAATAAAAGTAATAACTAAAAACTAATAAAACTAATAACTAATAAGTAACAAGTAATAAAACTAATAATAATAATGAAACTAAACCTAAAACCTAATATAACTAATAAACTAATAATAACTAATAAAAAACTAATAATAACTAATAACTAATAACTAAATAATAATAATAATTAATAATAACTAAAACTAATAATAATAATAACCAATAAAACAAAATAAAAACTAATAACTAATAATTATAAACTAACTAATAATAACTAACCAATAACTAATAAACTAAATAATAATAAAAAATAATAATAAAACTAATAATAACTAAAAACCTAATAAACTTATAACTAATAACTAACTAAACCTAATAACTAACTAAAAATAATAACTAAACTAAAACTAATAATAATAATAATAAAATAATAACTAATAACCTAACTAACTAATAAAACTAAAAACTAATAAAACTAAACTAATAACTAATAAAGTAACTAAAACAAATAAACTAATAAAACCTAATAATAATAAACTAAACTAAACTAAAAAATAATAAAACTAAACCAATAAATAACTAAATAATAAAACTAAAACCTAATAATAATAAACTAAAAATAACTAAACTAATAACTAAATAATAAAAATAAACTAATAACTAATAATAATAACTAACTAATAACTAAAAACTATTAACTAAATAATAACTAAACTAAAAAAAACAAATAAAACTAAATAATAATACTAATAAACCAAAAAACTAAATAACCTAATAAACTAATAATAATAACCAAAATAAACTAACAAACTAATAATAATTAATAAACTTAATAATTAAACTAATAATAAATAATAATAACTAATAATTAATAATAACTAAAACCTAATAACTAGACTAATAAATAAATAACAAACAAAAACTAACTAATAATAATAAATAATAATTAAACTAAAATTAACTAATAAAATAAACTAATAATAATAATAATAATAATAATAATAAAATAACATTAACTAATAATAAAATAAAATAACAATAACAATAATAATAATAATAATAATAATAATAATAATAATAATAATAATAATAAATAAGAAAATAATAAAACTAATAATAATAATAAACCAATAATAACTAAAAAAAAAAAAAAACTTAATAACTAATAACTAATAAACTAATAAAACTAATAACCAATAAGTAATAAAATAAAAAAACTAATAAATAATAATAAAAGAATAATAAAACTAATAAAAACCAAATTAATAAACTAATAACCAATAAAAACCAATAATAAACCAAAAAACTAAACTAATAATAACTAACTAAACTAACTAATTAATAAAACTAAAAAACTAATAACTAATAAACTAAAAACTAATAATAAAATAAAAAACTAAACAAACTAATAACTAATAAAACTAATAAAACTAAAAAACTAAAACTAATAACTAACTAATAATAGTAAACTACTACTAATAATAATAACTAATAAACCTAATAACTGATAAAACTAATAACTAATTAAAACTTAAAACTAACTGAAAACTAACTAATAACTAACTAAAAATAACTAATAACTAATAACTAAAAACTAATAAAACTAACTAAAAACAAATAAAGTAAACTAATAACTAAAAACTAAATAACTAATAAAAAAAAAATAATGCCCGAGCAATAACTAATAAAAAACTAATAACACAAAAAACATAATACATAAAACCAAATAACTAAATAATAAATAACTAAATAAATAACCAAAATAAACTAACTAAACTAATAACTAACTAAACTAACTAAATAAAAATAATAAAACTAAACCTAATAATTAATAGAAACTAACTAACTAAACTAAATAACTAATAACTAAAACTAAAACTAAACTAAAAACTAAACTAAACTAACTAAACTAACTAACTAAACTA